>VSDK01017324.1:366726-401860 GCA_009767595.1 Symbiodinium kawagutii | reverse complement strand
GTAGGGAATAATTTATAGCTTGTAATATGCCAACATCTGGCTCCAGGTTGAGTTTGCCACATCACAATAGCTAGCCGTCCCAGTTTTTCAAGCTAAAACTGGGCCCAACTTGTGAAGCCTTCCATCATTGTTACTGCTAAAACACAGCTTCTTGAGGGTAGGAATGGCCATCGTTGGGGACAAGAGGGTTAGCAAGGGCAGCCTCATTGCATATGCAGCCAGCACGTTTCATGGATGGCGGTGATGTCCCAACCGTTGGTCTATAGCGTTGCAAGTGCCCTCAAGTATCAGCTAACAAGATATAATCATACCATACATCAAGTAGCTCGTTCTTGTTCATCACTACCCAACTGTTCTGTTGCAGTGCCAAAGGACCCGTTGTGACAACCGCCCAGCAAATCAACCCTCCAACTAGTCAACCAACCAATGAAGCACTTGCAGTTGGCATATCCGTATTGCTGTTGGTTATACCCCGCTAAACTGTGGATCTGCTACAGTATATATTTACTTTCAAACCACCACTTAACCAGCTGACGAACCAATCAACCAACCAACAAGCTTATGCTTGGTAGGTACATTCCTGCGGTTGTTGGTACTACCCTGTTGTTGTCCGGTACAGATTGTCACTGACTATCAGTATCCAACAAAACAATCAGCAGGATACACTTCTCCCTTTCGTGGTTGGTTGTATCTCACCAGGGTGTAATGTCTTTGGTTGCTTCTGGGTATCAATCATCATTAACCAACCAACTAGCAGACCAGGCTTCAGGGATGAGCAAAGTCCGCTTGTCTTGCTTTGTGGCTTTGGTGGTTCGCATTTGGACGACCTGCAGCCTGCTATCGACCACTGGACGTTGAAAGGCTTTGGGCTTTTGGCCTTCGGACCTGCGCGACTAGGGCGAGAAGACATGCTGGACTTGAAGCTGGGATGTGGCAAGTTGTGGACTCACACATTTTAAGGGTATCCTCGATGCTATTCCCAAATTTTTTTCGTGGCCAGTTGGCTCCAATGGTGGGTTCAGATATTGGTTCATTCATCAGCCCCTTGGAGTCATTTTGAAGAGCTCTACTGACATGTTTTCTGCCAGCTTGTGCAACCACAATTCCCAGTCATGATCAAACATGTACGTTATGTGTCACACGTGCAGCTGTGCCGATTTCTCTTTCCACTCCCCGAGGATCCATTCGAAATTGCTGGAAATTTGTCCTGGAAGATCAGTGATTGTCCACCTCTTCAGTGATGGTGGATTTGGCTTTGCGCGATCGCTGTTGAGTATGTGGGACGAAAGCTGGAAGAAGGGAGAGACGCAGGACCGGCGCCGGAATCCAGGATACAGTCATGAGCAGTCAACATTGGGCCGTCCTGGGCCGTCCTGAAATGGTGGTACCATGTGGTACCTGGAAACCACCAAAGTAATGACTTGAAGTTTTGGGATCCACTTATGGAGAACATGAGCTTTGCATAGTGCCAAGTCACACCTTTTGCTGGGCTGTTTTAGGAGGCCAGGAGGTGAACATATCCCGATGCTTCGTTCTCTCGTGTTGTCTCCAGTGTCTCCACATGAGTCCAATGTACTTTGATACTTTTGTACCAGAGAACGTTCGCCAACATTTTGTCATTTGGGTCGGTGGAGCCCAGATCCAAGAACATTGTCTATCATCACCATCCTCCTCCTCATCATCGTCGTCGTCGAGGTCGTCGTCGTCGTCGTGGTCCTCGTCGTCATCATCATCATCATCATCATCATCATCATCCTCATCATCCTCATTCCATCATCCATCATCCATCATCCATCATCCATCATCCATCATCCATCATCCATCATCCATCATCCATCATCCATCATCCATCATCCATCATCCATCATCCATCATCCATCATCCATCATCCATCATCCATCATCCATCATCCATCATCCATCATCCATCATCCATCATCCATCATCCATCATCCATCATCCATCATCCATCATCCATCATCCATCATCCATCATCCATCATCCATCATCCATCATCCATCATCCATCATCCATCATCCATCATCCATCATCCATCATCCATCATCCATCATCCATCATCCATCATCCATCATCCATCATCCATCATCCATCATCCATCATCCATCATCCATCATCCATCATCCATCATCCATCATCCATCATCCATCATCCATCATCCATCATCCATCATCCATCATCCATCATCCATCATCCATCATCCATCATCCATCATCCATCATCCATCATCCATCATCCATCATCCATCATCCATCATCCATCATCCATCATCCATCATCCATCATCCATCATCCATCATCCATCATCCATCATCCATCATCCATCATCCATCATCCATCATCCATCATCCATCATCCATCATCCATCATCCATCATCCATCATCCATCATCCATCATCCATCATCCATCATCCATCATCCATCATCCATCATCCATCATCCATCATCCATCATCCATCATCCATCATCCATCATCCATCATCCATCATCCATCATCCATCATCCATCATCCATCATCCATCATCCATCATCCATCATCCATCATCCATCATCCATCATCCATCATCCATCATCCATCATCCATCATCCATCATCCATCATCCATCATCCATCATCCATCATCCATCATCCATCATCCATCATCCATCATCCATCATCCATCATCCATCATCCATCATCCATCATCCATCATCATCGTCATCATCATCATCATCATCCTCATCCTCATCCTCATCCTCATCCTCATCATCATCATCATCCAACATCCATCATCCATCATCCATTATCCATCATCCATCATCCATCATCCATCATCCATCATCCATCATCCATCATCATCATCATCATCATCATCATCGTCATCATCATCATCATCATCATCATCATCATCATCATCATCACCTGCATTGCTGAAACATTTGTTTCGCAGTTGATAATGTTCATCATTCCCCTGGTCCGGCAGATACTTTGTCAGAACTGCAATGCTGTTCATGCAATTTCGAACTGCCAAAGATTCCCCCACCAAATTTTGAGACGATCGCAGCAGGGTTGAAACCATTCGATGCCACTCAACGACGCACGGACGGATAGCCACCCTTTGTGTGATCGCGATCGCAGGAAGATCCACATGTGGCCCTGAAGTGCATCATTTGTGATGGTGCTGGGCTTCTGCTTTGGGAGGACCAAAATGTCATTTTGTTGATGACCATCAATCTGCTTTAAGGTGATCAGTCGAAGAGATTTGTTGGACGACATCCTGTTCCTGTTGGTAAGGCTACTTGTAGTCTACATTTGTCGGACCTCCATTCTCACTGCAAGATGCGCAATATTTTTGTGCATCAGTTCTTTGGAGTTCGTTCGCCACCAGAAGCACTGAACTCCAAACAACAGTTCCACTTGTTCTCCAACGGAAAGACATGTGGATGAGGCGTAGCCAACGCCCCGCACACTGCAGGATGTGGAGATCGACCCTGCAGACGACCATCCTCTGGAGCCCGAGCAAGCAGATGTCAGCGGAGACAGCGAGGCTCAGAAGCATATGACGGACATGGCCTTAGCCTTCTTCACAGGTGAGCTGTTGGGTGGTGATGGAACAGGTGATCAAGTGGGAAGAGAAGCAGCGAAGTAAGCTGTACAATAGAGATGTATCTCAAGCGCGGCTTTGGGAATCCACAATCATCCACAATCCAATTCGATAGTTGATCGTTCATAGGAGGTTGCACTACTTAGTATTTAGATTATCGTCACGGACTTCTGAACAACTGCAACTTTTCCGTCGCTGTTCAGATTCAGATGGGTTCTTTCACCTGGCAGGTTGCGGGTTGAATATGCTGATGAACTTCGGGGCCTGCCAAGTCTTCCATGAGGAACCGGCCAACTCCTTCGGCATGACATTGGTCATGTCCGCCAACAGCGGTCAACTCGCAGGGAGGTTATCCAGCGCACCCCGGGGGCCTCTGGTGTCCATTTGGCGCTTGTTCCGTGGGTTGCCCGTCTTATTGGTCGCCTCCAAGGGGGACCGGGTGGTGCAAGTGGAACGTTCGCTGTCGTTGGCTCAGTGGTTCAGAAAGCTACCGGACAGAAAGGAGGTGCAAAGTCACCGGTGGAAGGAGACATCGATCCTGGGCGACGATGGAATGGCGGTCCACACCTTGATTCTGGAGAAAGCGCTTCATTGCAAAGCTATGACCAGTCATGCCGCAGAGTATTGGGAGGCAGTGGATCGCTTGGTCATGCAGTGCTTGTCCGATTGATTTCCATGTCTTGACCATTTCAGGAGCGCCTGCAAAATGTGACGCTTGGATGTGAGAGCATGCAGCTGGACCAGAGTAATAACCTCTGAGATGCGTATAGTAATGTATAGTATAGTATGTATTTTGTAGTATCGTATTGTATTGTTTGCTGTCTGTCCATGTACTCACATTTTCTTGGTGAACGGATGTGAACGGATGTGAACGGATGTGAATGGCCCCCATTGGTTGGTCGTTTCTCCATCTTCTACCGATGCTGTTGACTCCTGGCCGTTGCATCAGTCTCCATGGCCAGGCCAACTGTGATGGGCTGAGGGAGGAGCTCGATGCGGTGCGCTTTCGCAGACTCCTGGAGGCCTGGGGGGATGGTGGTGCGGTGGCATGGGCCTTCGCTTGGTCGTAGTCAGGATCTATGATTTTCACTGCAAAGCTTGGGGGGTTGAAGTTGGATCCACCGTTTTATTGGGGAAAAAAGTCAAAGCTGAATCTACATGTGGCAGGTCGTGTTTACAATGACAACGTTTGAAGCTGTAGGGCCTTGGGGTTTTCTTTAGTGAGCTAGATAGTGCCTCGCGAGGTCTAGAACTACCCACGATCAGAATCAAAACCAGCATTGTTCGACCCGAAAACCAAGTCTTGGAATGCGAGGTGAAGGATTTCAAAAAAAGAACTAAGTCAAAGAGTTGGAGCATCACAGGGTGTCAAGTTGGGCAAGATTCGAGATGATTATCCCGACATGGGCCGTTTTGGTTACAACTCCCATCTTTTGGTCCAGACTTCATAGGTCACCCCTGGGAATTTTGGGCAATGATTTTTATTAACAAACCAACCCTTTTTGGTACTATATCAACCATAGGTCACCACAAATGAACCAACCACAGGTCACTATCAATACCTAGGTCACTTCACAGGTTGCCGTAACCCTTCACAGCTTTCCAGCTCGAGTCGTCCACACGTCAGGAGACGCTGGGATCCCAGGGTGCGTTGCCAAAGCCTCTGATTCGTTTGCTGAGGCGCGAGGGCCTCGTAAATATTTGGAAATAACGGCGGAATATGGTAGAGATATGCAGAGATAGCTTATATGTACAGTTCTCCAATCATCTTGATGCTCCCTCTATTTACTTAGATAATTTAACATAATTGATATATATATATATATATTATATATATATAGATACTGCAGATAGATAGATAGATAGATAGATAGATAGATAGATAGATAGGTAGATGTATCTCTTATATTGACAATTGGTACATTTAGTGCTCCATGATTCTACCAGTGCTGGGGCCTCCATGCCAGATCCTTTGGTCGCCGAGCACTTTACGGGCGGCGGCGGAGCCCCTATGGCCGCAAGGGGCCACAGAACGGTGAGGTTTCAGCGGATCCTGTGGAGCTCGAGATTTTCAGTGGGAAACCACCCATTTTTCGCCATTGGAAAGCATCGGCTTTAGCCGCAAACGCCTGGAGTCAAAGCTGAGACTTGATGATTGAAACTTGAAACATCTTGAAACTGTACCTTCCTTTCAATCATCAAGTCTCATCAAATTTTCCTTGAAAGATTGGCAACTAGTGACACTGAGCTTTGTTTTGAGTCCAGAGTCACTAGACCTTCGTGGCGAATCGCAGCGACGCGCAGATGAAATGACTAGTCACTTGCAAGGTCGGGCTTTCGCTCAGTTCCAGCAGGCCGAAAGGGTCCAGCCCGTGCTATGTTTATGGTGTTCTGGTTGATAGATGTTGATAGCTGACATGGGTCCACCAGCTTTGCTGCAGTGGTCTGGTCATGTCTGGTCATGTTAGTCTTGCTGTTGATAGCTGACATTGCTAGCATGCCACGCCCCAGTCTTGCCAAGCAGCTGTTGGTATGCCAGCTATTTCCCAGCTATGATGAACCATGGTTAGTAAAAGGATCAGGTTGCTTATTAACCATGGCTAAGATCATTGCTATGATTTCATCATGGTTAGCCAATCATAGCTTTTCCAGCTATGAAAGCTATTTAGTAAACCAACATCACTATGAAATAGCTATTTCTGTTGGAGTTTTCCAGTAAAAACATCCCTGTGACAGCTATTTCTGTTGCTTGTGGCCACCCCCCAGCCGAAGCCGTGGCCAGGTCTGTACCAACCCGGGGCCTAAAGGCTTCGTCCTGGGAGCTGTGCCGCAAATGCCGGGAGACCCGTGTCGCGGGACGTCCCAAAATGGGACGCTGGGGCTGGGCTTGTGCCGTGCTGGGCCCCGAGATGGACCTCCTTCATTGATGACGAAGTGATGGGAGATGAAAAACGACCCAAACGGTTTCAGAAACTGAGGTTTGGAAACTGAGCAGAAACCCATCAATATGCAAGGTTGATGATAAACACTTGACGGTGCTTGACCCAGGATGCCAGTTGCAGTTTGCAATTGATGACCAACGAAGCCGGCTACCCAACTTGGATTCGTCCAAAAAATGCGCACCCCCAACTTCGATTAGAATTCTTGGGATGGCTGGGGTACCATTCACACATGCACAACCCCATAGCCGTGAGCCCAAATGCGACCCATGTCGCTCAGATTGCGGCTCATGGACCGGCTGGGGGGTGAAGGCTGGCGGAAGCGGTGCTTTGCTGGTTCTCTTTGGGGTGACACTCCTTTGGTAGGTCTTGGGGATTTTCACGGCATGGGAATTCCCATCGTTTCCCACAAAGGCTCTGGGAATTTTTGGGAATGGGTGGTTTGGGAATTTCTGGGAATGTACAAATGATTTGGAAAATTTTGGAAAAAATGATTTGGGAATTCTTGGGTATCAAATGTGTTTTGCAACATAGCGGACTGCAAAAACGCCCAAACCAATTGTCACAGTCTGTTCTGTGCTCTGAAAACCTATGCTTTGGAACAGTCTACTTTTATTATGAGGCATCCAAACATGACAAGGCTGTGGCATTCCATCTGAGTTCCTTTGAAGTCTCCGCTAGGATTCAGAGTGAGAAAACCAACGTCACACACACAATTGTTACCAGTATCAAGTGAATATGTATATTTTTAAAGCCGAGGAATAGTGCAACTATGAGTCATTGTCCATGGGTTTATCTATTTGGTAGTGCAACCATTATTGGCCAGTACTGAATTATTGACATTGGCTAAGAACAGCGGATAACAGCATACTTTGATTGTTGTTGTCTCTCTATCATGGTTAATCTATAGTCAACTATGGTCACTAGTCAACAGTCACTAATCACTAGTCACTTATTGTGTCCACAAGCCCAACATTACTGTTGACAATGATCCATCATAGCTATTTGGTGTTTTCTCAAGATAGGGGCACCCCTAAATCATCCAACATTGATCATTTAGAATGATGAAAGAATAAACCAACCATTTTGGGGGTACCCGACTTTTGAGAAACCATCAATTATGGCGAACAAATGGTTGATAATGGCAAGCTCCAACATTATTCATATTTTCTTCGACCAGTTCCACCACGGTTAATAATGGTTAACTATCAATATATAGTAGTAAATCATGTTTCGGAACATGTCATAATGGTAAATAGTAAAGTATTGATGATGGCAAGAATGTTTATCAATAATGATGCTCAAGAATTATCATCCATCAGGGTTGGCTTTAAAATGCTATTTCATAATGATGTTTAGTAATGGTCAAAACATAAGCATTAAACATTGCGAAGATCGTTTAGCAACACTGGTTGATAATGATGCTTACTCGTTATCATTAGTAATGGCAAACTGTTAAGTATTGATCATTTTTCATAATGGTCAAGAATGTTTAGCAATAATGATCCGCAACAATTATCACTAATGGGGGTCAACTTTAGATAGACACTATTATATTTTTTTCCGAAGCGCAATGCAGTACCAACCTTGTTGGCGTCCGCATGACAGCAGCGAACTCCCAGCGGGCTAATTGAGATGAATTAACGTGGAAGAGCAATGTATCCTCAAATGAGAAATGCCCTTTGATGCACGGCAGGATTCGTGACCACATGTTGTAAATTGAGGAGAGCAAATACAGCTTGGAGCAAAAACGCGAGAAAGAGGCAACCGTGGTCTCCCGGATAGCCAATGGCGGCCCCTGCCAGCTCGAGCTTGTAGTGGAAAGAGGAAAATGTCCAAGTGGAGCTGGTTGTCTCGCATCAGCTTCTTGCTGATGGTGTATCCTTATACGCATCCTTATAATCGATCTCAGAATCAGACTCATCTGCTTCAAGTTGTACGGCAATGAATGAGTGCACAACGAAGAAAAACTAACAGTGTGCTCAATCCGGAGGAGGAAGTCCAAGGTCACAAAGAGAAAGTTAAGTGCATGGAGCTGCCTTCCCCTACAGGCTAACCAGCTGGAGTAAGTGTAGACCAGGGCTAACTCACACAGAAATTGAGCGAGATGTCGGAGCGAATGCCGTAGCAAAATGAGCAGAACAAATAGCCAGGTGAACGACCTTAGTAGAGCAGCTTGTGGATGGCGAATGAGACCTGGTAGTACCAGAACAAAAGGAGAACGAAGTAGATCAGGAGATGCCCCCCCTCGAGGCTGACCAGTAGGAGCTGTAGTACACCAGGGCATTGAGCGAAATGTACTCGTTGAAGAGAAAGAAGACAATCAAGGTAACTTCCAGGAGCAACGTCGAAAACCATGGCTGTTTCCTTATTAAAAAAGTAGCCTTATAAAAGGGAATGAGAGGAAGCCGAGCTTGTGCCAAATCCTCGACACTCTTACATATTATATAATTTCTAATAATGGCCAACAACCACCATTGGTCAATGACGCTCAACTCCAACGGTAAATTCCAACGCAACGTTTGATGAGGTCGCAGAACCATGAGCGATGCAGTGGAGGATGGTGCCAGCCTCAGATGCTGAAACAGCGCCGAGACGTGGAGCGGTCGGTGGGCGTATCAGTGGGCAAGTGGCACCGTCCAGCACTTTGAGTTTGTACCATTTTTCATGTGGCTATGGGTCAATATTAACCAACCAACCAGTGGAGAATTGACCAACAATGATAAGGGAAAACAATGGATAATGATGGGGAACCAGGGGTACGGGGTTTTGACTCACAGCCATGTTTATTTTCATGTTGAAACTAATGTTGCACGCACGAGCATCAGCAGCTGCCTCTTTATCCTGTGTTCTGGTACCCGATTCCTTCACCAGCACCAAGCATCATCACCATGTGATGATAGATATAGTGTGTTTATTGGTGAACCACCATCAGGAGCCATGGGAATTATGATCCATATTGGTGAGTCCGAAAATCTTGTATCCCTCACAAGTGACATCTCAGTGATTCGGGGCTGGCCCAATGTTCGCAAAGTTCCCCATGAATCCCCATGATATTTCTTGAACCTGAACGGTACTTGGAACGTACCCACCACGCCACCACGCTTCTTGTTTCTACTTGCATCCAATGACTATGATGCTTATTGGTCATCAACGACCATTGCTTGTAGTCCATTCCTGTTTTTGTGTATTGCAGTATTGCGCAGCATCCGCCACCACCAGTTCATTGTTGCCATCAGTTTCAAAACCATCCACCACCAAATTTGCCACCACCACCACCTTATCATCAACCTCGTTCGCCTCGACCCAACTTTCGCTTCTGATCAAATAGCAACAACCATATTAGATGATCATGTGGATGATTGACCGTCACAACCATGTGTAGTGACAGGAACCCTCAGCGATTGGTCGCTGCCGCACCATGGTGTCGCTCCCCGTGTGAGCGACTTGACAGGCGGTGACGATCCATGGCTCGATGGTATGCCGGAGGAGATCGAGGGGCAGGCGCCACTGGAGTTTCCCCTGCTAGGATGGGTGGGTTGGTTCAGATAGAGAATTCGAAAAAACTGGGGATGGTTCCAGCAGCACTTGGTTCAGGTTCAAGCAGCTTAGTGCTCTGAGTTGGTGTAGTTATTTGAGAATTGATTGGTCAGCCTTGTTCTGATAGATCATTGTGATGATGATCATGACCCGTAATCATTATTTGATGCCCACCCAGAGCACCGACTTCTTTCGCTTTTCATTCCACAGTTGCAGAATGCTCATACAGTGAAAACTCCCTACTGGTTGAACCTTCTAGGTGGACACACGGCTACCTGCATTCTCCAATGTGGATCCCTGCAACATCTCTAGCCACGATATACTTAAGGCGCGCTCGACTAATTCTCCGACTGCCCAGCCCCTCTGACGCTTCCCAGGGAAAGGGCCTGCCGGATTGGGAGAAGTTGGATGGAATCTTATCCGAACCGCAGAATTTGGAGTCGCTGCAAGCTGAGGTGTAGCAGCTGCTGTTGGGTGATGCCGGTGGGAAGGGACCTATCATTGGTCGTTCAAACAAGGGTTTCCTGTGGATTTTCCTATCAGTCAAGCCACTGATATGATGATCATTTCCCAATGATCATCACCATGAGGCACTATCATCACAATTTCTATCGGCCCAGGATCCCGAGAAAACTTTGGGATGATTAATCATGAAGTCCGTGGTCTGGCTTTGATTCTCTTGAACCTCACCTGATCAAACTATGATTGGGAGGTGATGAATCATGATAATGACATATAACAGCTAGAATGTGAGGATGAATTTGACTTGAGGTCTTTGGTGATTCACAGTTTGATAGTAGCATCCCTATTGCCGAATGTTGTATTTGCCACAAACATCCCACTAACCATGATTGACCACTACCAAGCATTCATTATTGACCACTCCAGTTGTTCTTAGCATTCTCCAAGCAACTCCTTAGATAAGAAACATCCCTCAAAGGCAACGACACATGTGCCCCCTCTGGAGCGCGTCTAGATTCACTGTCGATGAGTTGATGATGAGTCAATTCAGCAAAAGGACGATCGCCACTGGGCAGACCAATTGTGCCGTTATGGATTTTGATACACAGAGTTTCAGACTTCCTTTACCCATCAACAGTATGGTGGATGCAACGATCATTCGTCGACTATTGTTGATTGCTGGCGGATCTATGATTATCAGTTCTTGCTTGATAATCACAGTCGATTGCAATGGATACTGGATAATTACTGGATAACAGATCCTTACAATAGGCTTCGCAGGGATGATTTGTCTAGACCCACAGATCCGTGCTTTTGCTAGCAATGATGATCATTTGCCACTGTCAAATATCCACTGTCAATCATTCATCAACAATCATTGAACTATGAACCGTCATACAATCATTCAACTATGAAGTATCAACAATCATAGCAATCATTTCATTGAACTATGAAGTATCACTCATTCTTATCAATAAATTTAAGAACTGTCTTGCTATTGTCACCACTGGCCACTGGCTGCGCAGGCCGACGCCTTCCTTGCCGAGACCTCGAAACCACGGCCGCTGTGTCTGTCGAAGGCACCCAAAATGAATGGCCAAGTACTCCATTTCACAGTTCTCTAGATCTAAATCAGCATTGAAGATAGGGCAGATAGGGGTTTGAATTTCCTCTACAAACAACAGCACCCAAATTCAAACCAGGATCGTTGAATATTCTTAGCCATGATCTACCATGTTATGCCTAGATCTTGAGCATGAGAAGCAAGTATAAGCAACAAGATCAAGCAAATACAAGCAACATGATCATTGCAAATTCTGGCCGTTATATAATCATAATTTTTTCCCCTCAATCAATCCATCTCTCCCTCTCTCTCTCTCTCTTTCTTCCTCTGTTTGTCTATATTTGACCAATCATGACCATATCTAGTCCAGTAGAAAAGGGGGATGGTCACCAGTTATATGTGTAATATTCCAGCATGACCAATATCATCCAGTGCCATTTCACTGATCATGCAATATTGGGTCATATGGGGTCATGTTGCCCACAACTGGTAGTGTTGAGTCATATTCATATCTTTGTGTAGTTGGTAGTTGGGTCTACGAGATATGCATATCATCATCCCGGAATAGATTATACATCATGGGTGTACAGTAGTTTTGAATATTCGTCCAACACCCAACTACCCTATTGTATACATCATCAATGGGATCATCCTGGAATAGATAGACGCTGAGTTTGTCCGCGAATGGTAGTACCTACAAACCATCCAAGTTTATAACTCGTTACTAGCCATGGTTTTCTCAGCGGGATGAGTGACTACCGAACAGCCAGGGTGCAACCGGGGTGAGCCAACGGCAGCACATCTCCACAGACCTCCACCGGGCTTGGGGCCCCACTGTCACAGGCGGAGCGCGACACCGAAACGGCCGCGCCGCGCGCCGCGGGGCCGGCGGCCTGCACGAGGTGCGCGTCCCACGGTTTATCGAAGCGCTTGGGTCCTGGTGGAACGTAGGTGAGCTGAAGATGACCAGCTGGCGAAGCCTCAAAGAAAACCCACGGGAATGCAACCAGCTACCGACAAGTGGCACTGGATGTAGAAGTGTTTTGGGGCTACATGTATACCCAAATTGACCGGCTCATTCATTTCCGGATTAAACTTCTTGTGCGCAAACCCACACGTTCGCAGACTTTGACGTCGACTTTGGACGTGTTCTTTTTGGTCCACTTCCACACAGCCGGACAAGAAGAGCCAGGCATCATCTACATTCAATGTGCTTGTTTAAAGCATTTTGTTGAAGTCTGGTAGCAAACATGTGTTTCAACATCAAATGAGATAGTAAAAACCTCAGCTATGCAACTGATACGATCAACCGATGATGAATCAAACCGTTCATGGTTCATCAACCCCATGTTCTAATGGTAGATATTCGATATCCACATTAGTAAGTAGTACGAACCCCCAACTCTCTTAGTTCTAGGCTGATGGCAGTTTCTTAGTGAGAAATCCATGTGAAGAAATCAACTCATTAACAGCTGGTAGTAGATCCCCAGAAGCCACCAGGGCTTGCCGCTCCCATGTGGATGCCCAGCTATGGATACACTGCTGCTTGCCAGCTGGATCCAGGTGATGCTGGTGCGGATGCGAGCGCGCAGGGCGGTCGGTGCGGCAACCTGTTGCCATAGGGAGATCCGTGGTTGATCCTAGAACACCAACCAGGATTCGTATCAGGATGATAGGGTTATAGTACTTGAGGCTTGATCCTAGGGGATGATATCCAACGAAAATCGTTGAACACATGAGGATTGATCGCAGATGTATCATATCCAGGTATCGTATGATATGGCATGTGTGTACATGTAAGCGCGCATGACTCAGGGCATCTGCCCGTGCGTCCGAGGCGGCTGTTTGCTCCAGTGGCTCCTTACTACTCCTGCGAACCAGCGCTGCTTCTCAAGGCAAGCGGGCGGCAAAGCTGATGGAGCATCAAGTTGTTGGACCGGTAGCGGGTTATTGTGGAGCTTCACCATTACAGGTACCAGTGGCTAGCGGTATCACCCGAGGATGAACCATTGTTACTTGGATCCGCCATGAATGGAGCTGCTTGTGCCCTAGGATTTACCATTATTACTAGTGGGTACTGGTGGTATAACCAACATTATTCACCACTGTTCGCAAATGTCACTAACAAATTCTATCCATGAACCATCATGAAGTTGCCTGAATAATCGTTAGCGCTCAGCGCCTGTTGAGAGACTGCACTCGTGTAATGGCAGCAGGGCACTGCATCCGCTGGAAGGTGTTGACCTTCAGCATATCAGGGACACCTTCGAAGACCAAATATAATACTTTCAGTATCCCAATGATTAGCGGACAATTCTGGTGGCTTCATTAATCATGAACGGTTCAGCTAGATTCGTAAACTGTCCAGTACTGACCATTATTCCTAACCATTATTCTTAATGATTATTCTTAACCATTATTCTTAACCATTATGGTTCTCAACCAAACTAAACTGTCAATGGACCTAGCCATGATTGTTGGTCCATTGGTCCATTGTTCAATCTTCAGCGTCAAGACTTGGATCGGTGTGTTCACCAGGTGGCGAAGGCACCACTGCCGAACTTGGATACCCTGGCGGCGAACTGAGATGCCATCGTCACGTGGTGTTGGCTGGCCATGGCCATTGGTTGATGCGCTGCGGTTGGTGATGGTTAGCCAACAATGGTGACTCATGGTGGATGCTCTTGGTGGATTCATACTGATGGGGACATGCGAATTGGTTTATATGGTGGTATAACTGATGTTCATGGGATAATGTTGATATTGATATTGATATCATGGTGTATGGTGGTAAATTGATATATTGATGGTGGTCAACAGTGTGATATAAAATGGTGATAGCCATGAACTATTCCCAAGTGACAATACCATGGTGGTCGACCATTAAGAATGGTAGTTAATATAATTGATGTCAACTACCATTGTAGTATTATTGACCATTCATTGATGGTCAACAACCATTGATTGATAACTATTAAAATCAATTATCAATTGTCAATCTATTAGTTAATTAATGGCCATTAATAATGGTAGTTAAGAACTAATTAATGATAGCCATTGACTACCAGTTATTAATTAGAGTAACTACCATAATAATGAGTAAACACTAATTCGATGTTGTTCAATGGTCGAGAACTGGTGATGTGAGACGCTGGTCTCCGAGGTGAACTCCTTGGTTCCTGGCGCGGAGATCACCACCGAGGCGCAAAGCTGCAGGGCGGGCGGCGGAGATCGCCACCTCTGCCAGGGGCTGACGTTGCGCGTCGTGGCTCGAGGAAGGAGTGAGATGAGGATCACCAAAGATGTCAAAGATCACAAATCAGAAAAATCATTTAGATAGAAATCATTGAGGTAAGGATCATTTCGGTAAGGATCATTTAGGTAAGGATCATTTAGATAAGGATCATTTAGACAAGGTCTTCTGTGAATATCATGCTAATGATGGAAATCACAACGATCCCTTTTGTGATCACAGATTACAGAGATTAGGACAGGGTATATGTCCCCTGCCGCGCTCTGAAATGCACAATTTATCGAGGAAAGAACAGAACCAAATAGAATTCGATGCTAAAAACTTGAGGCACTTGAAATTCATGCAAGTTTGCCATTCCAAACTCGGTTTGAAGACACATCGCGGATTGCGGTTACCCATTGATACAACTCTCAGCAGTGTGTCATGGAGGATGACCTGGTTGAGTCCCTAGAGGCTCGTGCTCGGAAAAGGGCTGCTGACCCGGCAAAAGGAGCAGATGCGTTTCAGCTGCCCCAAGAGATGGTTGACTGGTACCGAAACTTGGACCTTGCTGGTGCCCAAGCAGCTTCAGAGGCCCAGTGGTGGCAAGATTTCCTAAGGGATCACTGTGACGGCCGTGACTCGACACGGAACTGGCCACTTCATGGGAAATATCCAGAGCTGCATCAGTTGTATGTTCATCGCGACAGTGCGCCCATGCATTTCGTCATTGGACGGCAGAGTCCCTTTTACATCGAACGGTGCTTCCGAAACGATCGAACTCGCGCAGTTTGGGCGGTGTACTTTGGACCATACTGCTCCAATGGCGATCACCAAATTGGTGTTGGCAACGGGGGTGCAATTGCTGCACTATTGGATTTGATGACTGCCACATTGGCCAACATCTACATGCAAGGCAACTGTCCTACCCTGTCTTTGCACGTACGCATGCTGAAACCTGTTATTCCGGTGCCTGGACTCTTCAAAGCAGAGGCATGGATCGAAAAACTGGAGGCCGGAAAGCTGTACACCAAGGCAGAGTTTGGCAACGGCCAAGGTGTGGTCTTCGATGTTTGTGAAGCGGTTTTGAAGCCTCAAAAGACATCCAAGTTGTGAGTGAAATGGAGTTGCTTTCGAATAGACATCAGCATAGTCCAAACTTTGGATGTTTACATCATGGCCCTTGAACGGACACGAGTTATTTCTCTGATTTGGGCAGGACCACATATTGACACTCCAAAAGTTGATATACCAAATCTCTGGATTTTTGCGATTCAAGCAGGTGTCAATTTCTCATTTGGTGCTTTTGCTTTCTTTTGTTTCAGCGCGCGGCTGATGCAGCGGCTTCAAAAAGTAGTGTCTGGGATCAGGCCGGGCATTCGCGGAACCACAAGCCATCGCTTCATCTGTCAATTCACCTAGGTATGTTGCACTGGCAACCAATCCCTTACAGGCATTGGTAATCCCACAAACTTGTTGAGGACTTGTGCGACTCGTTACTCCGAGCTGTCACATGCGCAATTGCTCCGCCAGCGCAGGGCTTGCTGTTGCAGTTGGCAGATGAGGAGTTGGCCCAATTCCCAGTGGGCCTCACATCGCTTGTGAAATGAATTTCGCCCACATAAGTACAGTAGGAACTTAATTATGCCGCAGACCCTGGTTATGCAATGCTCTTGGCGGAAAGTACCGAGGAAAGAAGTGTATGCCATTTTTGCTTAATGTTTCTCTTTGATTCTCTTTGCATTTTCATTCATTTGGAGAGATTTCTCCGAAGAAACGCGACCTGTAGAAGCCAAAATTCATGTGATGCTCAAGCAATTTGACATTTGCCTCGCTGTGGTTCCTCTTCGTTCCTTCTCTAAAACTGTGGCTGGTCCTTTGTTCAACCCATCGCCCAGGTGTTGATGGCCTATGCACTGGAACAGATTGCAGAGGCACCAGCACCGGTTTGCAACCGCAGGTCATTGGGGTGCTGACATTTGATCCATATAAGCCATGAAAAACACTTGGTTGGATGATTGTGAACGTGAGGTTGTACTAAGTGTCATGGGAATAGCGATTAATCATGCTCAAATTCAACCATTCGGAATCGTTGCGAATCATTTCTACTCACAACCATTAACCAACCAATGTACATGGGAAAACCATATCCTATGTTGATAAACATCCCATATTTGATGGTCGATCTCCAGATATGGTGAAACTCGGGGTGGTGCTCTACTAACAGCTGGATATCCCTTTGACTACCATGAACCATCATGGATCATCATTGCCCATCATCATGATGTTCCTTATTGTTGTTGGTTCCCATCAAGCATTACACATCACTCTTCACCATTCTCACCCACAATTGACCATCATTCGCAACTACGAACCACTCTCAACGACTATTTCGCAACGCCAATCACCACCACTACCATTAGCTAAACCACCCATTCCGTGACGTCCTCCAGCGGTGCGGCGGCCACCTGGCCCGCCTCCCAGGCGGCCAGCAAGCGCTTGGTGAAGGACTTGGAAACCCGAGACGAGCTTCGATCCACGTCCTCCGAGCTCAGATGCGCGCGCGGATCGGCCATGGTCAATGGTTGTCATTGGTGCCGCCGCGACTAGTGCTTTAGAATGTTGGTTAATAAGCTGACTATCATCCATAACAACTAATGCTTAAGACTGGTTAGTTGATAGTGATTGGAATTGGTTGATGGTCAGCTGAAGTTCAAGCATGCTAACAATATAACAAGGCTCATTAAGATCATAACCATCATGAAGTAATTATATTAGTAGTCATGCGTGTTTTTGATGTTTAATTAGTATTTCATAAAGCTTGTCGATGGTAATGGTTGATAGTCATGAGTATTGGTGATACAGATTTGTACTGGTCAGCGGTTACCCATGCTTGATACTTTCATGTTTGATATTTGGTTGACAGTGATTCGTACTTACTTCGTAAGGACTAGTAACGCCAAATAGTGTTCAATAATATGAAGAAGTTGCTAATCATGGCCAATTGCGATTAATAATGGTTGATAGACACTAGTACTTATTACTGGTTGATAGGGATTAGCAGTGGTCAGCAATGCTACTCTTTGGTTAACTAGTGGTGGTGAACAAGTGTTAATACCGGTGAAGATCTGATGAAGGCCTGTCGGTGGAGTTTGTTCATTGGATGCCGCCTCGCGGCGGTTCAAGGTTAGGGGATACTCCGATCTGGCTACCAGCTGATTATGAAGGACATGTTTCAGCAGGACTCGAATCAGCATGTTGGTGGTTGTGAAGCCGCATGAACGACTGAGTTGCTACCATTGGTGTCATCTCAGGTGCATGCACCGCCGTGAATACTTGCAGCTGCTGGAGGGTGCCCTCAGTCGAAGGTGACGCCATACTCTGAGCACCTGTTGGGCGACGCAGAAATGGCTGGGAGCTGGATATATAGAACAGAGGGTGGTACTTCACGACAAGTTGGTGGATGAATCATCTAACTGGCTACCATTGGGAAGTGTATATATGTACTTGTTCTGGTTATCAACTTAGCTGTAGCGAGGCAACTTGTAAAGGCACTTTTTTTGATGCTTGGAATAGTCAGTCTCCGATTGTTTTGAAAGAACGAATTCTGATGCATGCTGAGTCTGGGCGATTGGTTCCCCAACGTTGGGAGCACCTGTACAAAGATCTCCACGTTTTTTGCGTGGCAAAGTTGGAACCCACTGAAGCATTTCGTGCCCAAAATGTCTCAAAGTGTTGAGAGTTTTGCTTGGAATCTTCACCCAACTTTTCAGGTTTATCCAGACCCAGGTCAGTGCCACAACTGCACGGGTTTTCATGCTTCAATGCAGAATTGTGTGTAGCCCATTGCTATCTATCGGAGAAACAGCTTCCCACCACGCAGTAACAAGACTTGCTGTTTGCCTTACAGATCTCACTTCATACACATTCGATTTTGAGACTCTCTAGGGACATCTCACTTCAAGTACATCTCACATTGGTTGCAGTTCAATCATTTCACTTCATCTACATCTCTTTTCAATACATACATTCAAGATCATCCAAGCATTCAAAACTGTATCCGTGCATCCATGATCATTCATGCCTGTTTCCTCTCACCATGTTGCTTCGCAGTTGGAAGTCCTGCCATCGGCATGGGAAGATGCATTGGAAGACTGAGTTCACGCGGCGCCGACGACAGCCTTGGCTCAGACTTTGACATCGCCAACGGGTCCCTCAACTTGGTAGTCCCGTATGGGGGGACCTAGGGTTGTAACCATGGTGATGGCTCACTTAGCGAGGAGAAACCATGAAACACGAAGTGCAAAAATGCAGGTTGAGTGGAACTAAAGCACGATTCTGCATCTCTGAATGGACACTATGGCTGTGACCTTACTGCATTTACCGCATTTCTGACAGAGATTCTGATATGCATTTGTTACTTACCGCATTTGTTAATTTGTGACCTTACCGCATTTCTTTCCCTTGCAGCGGAAAGGTTTATGCTCACAAGAAACAACCACAGCATCAACCAGATCCCATCGGCAGGTTCCAGCGAAGATGCTTCCCAACGCTACGTTAGCACCTGCTACGAATGCTACAATAACAATTTTTCCAAAAGTGCTTGTGGAAGCGAGCAGCTATGCTTATGGATGTTTGGGTATGCTTGTATCTCTCCTCTTGACTAAGACTTGCACCAACACATTAATCATCACAATCCAATCAGCATTATGGATGATTATGTAATGATATACACAAAATTGACATATGGCAGCGGGTCAAAAGCCTGTACCTCTGGTTCCCCATCATTAACCATTGTTTTCCCTATTATTACTGGTTATTATCCCCCATCAAATTGGTTGGATTGGTGAACTGCTTGAACCATAGCCATAACCCTCAACTCAACATGACTTGCTGGTGATTATCCCCTATTATTAGCCATTATTAACCATTATTAACCATAGTTAACCAACTGGTTGATCAATACATTGACCCATAGCCAACTGATTATCAACCACAAACAGACAATTTGCCAGCTGTACAGTCTGCGCGTTTCATGCTCTCCACCGCGCTGCGCGTTTCAGCTTCGGCACCGCTCTCCACTCGTTGTGGACAGCGATGGATCGCTGGCGGTGGTTCCTTCCGGAAGCTCCAGCGACGAGCCAAGTTGATTGGTGCAGAGTTTCGAGATTGGACCCAGGAGCGGCAAATGCTCTTGCAGAGCAAACTGCAGAGCAAACTGAGAGATTTCAAGTCTTTGAGTCTGCAAGCGAAAGATTTGAAGAAGGTGCCTGTGGGAGAACTGGTCGACCGACTCTGGGACCAGATGCTCTTGGCCAATCGAAGGTTTGATGATCGCTTCAATGCGGCATTTTTCAGGCGGGCTGGGGGGGATGAATTGAATCTTGAATGAACCGCTCATCAAATTTGATGGATGATGCCATGATGAGCCCATGAAATTACGAACAATCTCAGTGACGCTGGGTGGAGAATTCGAGACCCCAAACTCCCCCAGCGAGTTTACAGTCACTTCCAAAAGGGGCAGGCTTGATTTCATCTTTGAGGAAAGCATACTCTGCTGACTTCCGAAATCCACATTGTTGCGAAGACATGCTTGTTTTTTAATTGAGTTGCATGCATACTGACATTTTGAACCATATCCAGACTGATTCTGGGTTTCACATTGTTCAAGTATATGCGTTGCAAGGTGCTTCTTTTCACTTTGATTTGATGTCATGCTTGTGTTGTCCGTCAATTATCACTATCACTACCATTATTGACCCTGAAGATCAATACTTGCCACAGTAACCCTGATGTCGCTGACGATGGTCGCTGATTCCTCCTACTAGGCTAAACCAGGCTACCTTTTTCATTTTTTCCGGAGGCAATCAAGGCATTGCACTAACACCTCGCCGCGGTTGTTCGCTACTAGATGGGTATGACTCATTCATGGCCGATCGTCCGATGACATGGGAAACACAAATATTTATATGTATATATATATAGACCATATATATGTACATACATCATATGTATCTATCTATCTACCTACCTACCTATCTATCTATCTATCTATCTATCTATCTATCTATCTATCTATCTATCTATCTATCTATCTATTTTCTATCTATTTTCTATCTATCTATCTATCTATCTATCTATCTATCTATCTATCTATCTATCTATCTATCTATCTATCTATCTATCTATCTATGCAGCCCTTCAAAGTATGGTTTGTTGCCCATTGCACCAGGGGATTCTTGTTCATGACCCCTGGCTGCTTGGAAGATCTGGTCGCTGGTGGCTGCTTATCTCAATGTCTGACAGGCGTTGGGTGCTGCTCCGGTTGGTTAATCTCCTTTGGCTAACTTTGGGCACCTTTGAGACAGCCATCCAGGACAATGGATGCGCTCATGGCTCGCGGGAGAGAAATCCAACGCCGAGGCAGCTGCATCAGCCGTGGAGTTAATGAATCTGTTCCAAGATGAGGGCGGAAGGCACCCCCCCAGAGTTTGGATTGGACCTTGGCAATCTTGGTGACGTCCAACGCCGGGTTTTCTAAGTGCAAATCATCCGACATGATTATGTAAACCATCAGCAAGATCATTTCCAGTTATGTTTGGCGTGCAGATTTGCCATAGCTGATGATTTTTCGGATGTTGCCAAGGCTTTCACTTGCTGTGTCGCACAATTTTACAACCATTGGTTTGAGACGGAGGAGTGTTTCAAGTCGCGGTTCCCTGCGAATCAGTACGAAGATACAACCAATGATGTCTTAGACGTGTCAGTCCTGGGTTGTTTGAGCAAAATAAGCTGATTTTCATCAAACACCAGAAATAGCAATGTGACCAGTCAGTTTTTCAATGATGGCTAAACCGGTAAACACCCAATGAATGGTCAATAAATGCTGATTAAACAAGCCTTTGATTGGCCGTTTACTGGTTTAATAAACATTTCTTGGACAATTATCGGTTTATTTTATCGGTTTACCAAGCATCGTTTAACCAAGTGGAAGTTCATGGCACAGGTTGTCCGACCTTGCGACGGCAGGTGCCGTTGAGACTTGCTCGGAAGCCTGGCTCCGCAGCGGCATGCGCTTGCACGTGCTGAGGGCCATGCAGGCGCTGGGGCTCCAAGTCCCCAAGAAACAGGACGGATCGAAGAGCTGCTGCTGTTGCTGGTGCTGGTGTTGTTGTTGTTGTTGTCGTTGGTGGTGGTGGTGGTGGTGGGACAATGACACTAGTCGGTAGGATCAATCTCTTCCCCCCTGACATTCTGCGTACAATTGCCCCGAACCAGGAAACAAGGTTTTGTATGGGGTGCTTGGTATTAGAGAGAAGCGATAGGAGTGGCAAAAGAAGCACGGCTGGAAGTAATTGGAGTTTTGGACACAGCAAAGTCTGCCCAAATGCCATCCACAGCCTTGATTGAAAGGCTGGTAAATCTTGGCAATGTTCAACGCTGATTTGATGCGTCTCTCCAGCAGGACCCGTCCTCGCAACCAAAATCCAGCGGCAAAGCGCGATCCAAAGCCGATCCATGGCTGGATGCTGGAGTCATAGCCTTGATAGGTGAGGACGGGTCAAGGTCTCAAGCATCCGCAAGCCATTTCTGGGAGTCTATAATATGAAGCCACTTAGAAATTGAACCTATGACCAATGGACTTTTTTTGCTTCATCAAAGTTTGAAAACAACAGTTGGAAGGAATCCGGTGATGGAAACCATGCTGATCACTCATTGGAAGCCACAGTGTCAACTGTTGATATAGTTGCTAGCAGATGGTGAAGGGTATTGGCATTTGTCAGCCATCACCTCTGGCAGCACTCAGAGAACGACATCCAAAGAATCAATTCAGAAAGTACAGCAGTAGCAGAGTCCAGTCTTTGATGATGCAGTAACTCCAGATTTTGAGCTGAACAGAGTTTTAGCAAAAGGCAGTTTCTTTGATTGTCCGAATTCCAAAAGCACAACCTCCTGCCCTGGAAAGCTACTACCCCCGACAGGCATGTCAGTTGGCAGCGCCATGCATGGCTTCTATTTCTACAGTTTTCTTTTTTCCACCTGGACCTGCCTTCGATCTATGCGGCGTTTCGTTGTGCTATGTCTGGACACAGAAGATGCCAATCGGCTCTTCCGACACCCGGCCGTGGCATGGGTTGAGCGGGTTGAGCTTCCACTCTGGGCTACCTCATTACCCTTGTGACATGGTTCGCAGATAGACAGCTAGGAGCAAACCTGGCCTTTGCACATGGGACCCCAAGTCTACCATTTTCTCCACCCAACGTTCAGGAGGACGTGGGGAGTTCCTTCTGTCGGTTGATTATCAAGCCGTTTTGTATCAAACAACTTACACACCTGATGCGGTTCGATTGGTGCTGGTTGGAAAAACCTGCAATTTGTGGCCGCTGAACCGTTTCGATTATGGTCATTGCGAGACACAAGCACATTTCTCATCGTGCACACCTTTGCTATCCAAGGATATGCACCAAAAGATCTGCAGAAGCGAAAGACCGAAGTCTTCAATTGGTTCCTGATCAAGAGTCCATAGTTCCTACTGTTTTTCTTGTCGTAGTAATAGGCTTTTCAAAATATTGATGGCTCACAGATTCTCAAGCTTTCCCCCTTCCTTTCTCCCCGACATTTTCCGTTACAATGCAGGTTACACTTTGAGCTGAATGCCATGCGACAGATCCGCGCTGGAAACCTTCACTACATTGGCCGACCCGGAGATAAAGATTGGGATTTGGTGCATGATCCAAAGAACGACCATGGTCCCGAAACGCTGTTTGACTTGGCCATGGAAGCGGTGGCCAATCATCCTCGAGTCCAGGAGTGGGTGGGAACCAAAGTACTTCCCAAAGCCGAGCCTGACAAAGCCGTGTACCGCATGAATGAAGGCCAGTGGGCAAAAGTCTGGACAAGCAACATGACTGGTCAAAGCCCTTGTTACTTCGCATGGGAGACAACTCGACAGTTTTGATTTTTGACATAATTTGACCCATTGTTGAATTCCTGTGAAATGAGTACTATCAACCGGTACATACACTTCAACAACAAAAGTCTCATTGGACTTGGGTGCACATGAGAACGCCACCGCGAAATGGATTTCAAAGCTATTCCAACTGAGCAACCTATGGTAAGTACCCCCGATTTGTGCCCTACTACTTTAATCCAGAGCCACAGAACGAGGAATGATTTCTGACAAGGATATACATCAATGTTCAGTATTTGCCGGTGCTGATACGTTGGTGTCATTGCCATAATTTGTACATTTACACCAATGATTCAACAAATGGTGCACACAAACATTGCATCAAAGACTAGATGATCAGACTAGTCTCTTTCTTCTTGAGATGTTCACTTTTCCATGTACCTTTTTGACCTGAAATCCCATGGGCCATTGGCCAGGCATCGCGGAGACATTCCTGTCATGGACTGTGAAAGGAGAACTGGGAGAAGCTGAGATTCAGGTGAAATCTATAGGCGCGATGGGCTCCCAGTGAGTCATGGGGCTTGTAGCTGCTAGGTGGCTGGCGACCACCCCAGACCGCCATCAAAGGTGATGGGAACAGTCAACCCTTTGTTGTACGCTCGGTTGGTTGGTTGTAACATGTTGTAACGCCTTTTTTCTCGCCAAAGAATTGCACAGAATCAGGGTTTCCCATCTGCGACTGACTGCCAGACTCACTCAATCATTTCAGGTCAAGCAAAACAGCAAGTTTCCCGCGTGGCCTGGGGATCATAAGCACGACTACTGAGCAACCAACAGAACAAATCCATGCAAATTCAAGTCTCAATAGGTGTTGATGATGGTGGCTGGTTGTCATCCCCTCTCAGTCTCAACATTATCGGTAATATTCCGCAATGATCAACCAAGTGGAACCTGCATGGAACCTGCGAAAAAACTTCTCTCGCTGATCAATCACGAAAAAACTTCTCAGCTTTTTTCTGGTGAACAAACTTCCCTCGCTGGTCAATCAGGTTCCTTGGTGGATTTCATCTACGTTTTCCCCCAAGGCCGAGATCACTACGGTCTGGTGCCTCCTGGATTTGTCATTCGTCCAAACGGCGATACCTGGTCGCAGGACTCCGCAGCGACGGCACTGATGAGACACCCGTCCATTGGCAGTTTCTCCGGCAGTTGGATTGGCTTCGCCACAATTTGAATGGAGAAATCAGGGTAAATGCTCACTTCAAGGGGCCGCAAAACCATGTGGTTTCAATTTTTGAAACATCTAGCTGGTGCAATCAGTTACCTTTGAGTCCTGACCTCCGCGATTTCCACTTCCAGAGTTGTCTTTCTGATTGCCAGGATGAAACAGAGCTTCCCAACGACATGAAGAGACCTTTTGGCAAGCATGGCCCGGGAAACATCTTCGAGCGAGAAGGGATCTTTGACTGGGATTACAAGGTTGGAGACTTCCGCACTGGTAGAGAACGTGACCAGGAGCCTAGGGTTGTGCCAATGACCTTACCACGTTTTTGTGCCATCCCGACCCTATACCCAACCAGCTGAACTTTTCCAGGACCACCCACGAGAGAAAGCCTACAGGAGATACTTGGTCACTACTTTCAGGTTTTTGCTTTTGTCCCTGAGTTGGCATGATGGAAGTCGATTTTGGTTCAAGTTTGAATGAGTTTGAATCAGTTGCCAGCATTGTAGGTCCTTTGGGTAGTTTGGAAGCACATAGTTCTCATGCGCTATCCTTACTGGGGAAGATTATGATGAGGAATGTATAGCAATGTGAAAATCTTTGAGACAAGCTCCTGGTTCTGATGCCTTTAGGATTGATGAACCACCAATGCGTTGAGGGAACAGCATCAACATAACAACATCAGGCATGTTCTTCAGTTTTGCGATGTTCACAACACAGGGTGAACTGACACTCTGACAAACATACAATACATACAGATAGGTATTTTGTACACTGAAGAACTCTGCACATACATACATACATATATATATATATATACATACATATATGTATATAGATACATACATATATAAATATATATATATATATATACATACATACATACATACATACATACATACATACATACATACATACATACATACATACATACATACATACATACATACGTACATACGTACATACGTACATACGTACATACGTACATACGTACATACGTACATACGTACATACGTACATACGTACATACGTACATACGTACATACGTACATACGTACATACGTACATACGTACATACGTACATACGTACATACGTACATACGTACATACGTACATACGTACATACGTACATACGTACATACGTACATACGTACATACGTACATACGTACATACGTACATACGTACATACGTACATACGTACATACGTACATACGTACATACGTACATACGTACATACGTACATACGTACATACGTACATACGTACATACGTACATACGTACATACGTACATACGTACATACGTACATACGTACATACGTACATACGTACATACGTACATACATACACATAACATTTGATTTATACATAGACATATCACAACTTTTGTAAACAATGAATTACCATGTATATATATACACACAGTATATACGCATACATGTGAACGAATCATTATACAAATGGACAACCAGAAATGGCCAGGGGTTTATGGAGCTTGGAAGCCGACGGCTGGTTGTACCCAGGATGGTTTCGATGAGCTGTGAGCTCCAACGCGGCAACGTGGGAAATTTGCGCCAACGTGGGGCTGAGATGCGGTTGAGATGGTTGGGTTATTGGTTATGGATAGGTGATGGAGAGGTTATAGAAGGTTGAGATTGGTTATCGATGGATTATAGTAGTTGATTATTGGTTATATACTTGGTTATGGACGGGTTAGATTAGGTTGGTTATGATATTGGCTGGCAACAACAAGATCTTGGTTACTGGTAGAACGATTTGATTGGATCTTGCAGTCCATGTTTTACGGTGCCAAGAGGTGACTATGGGTCTGAGCATTTCAGCTTTGTTTCTCACACGTTGGCTTGCTGCCAACCCTCAGCTGCTGGCTTGAGTATTGCTTCAGATGCGACACCTGTGACAAAACAGAACCAGAGAAGTGAACAGTGAGCAAGTTCCAGCCACTGTCTTCTTCGCCGAAGCTAGATCACTTAGTGTGCACAGCTTGAAGAGGGCCTTCCAGCAAGGTGTGCCTCCGAAATTGACGGCCCTTTCCACATCTGCATTTCTTTGGATTCACAAGCAGAATCCTCAGAAGGTGGGGGGGTTACCCATCATGCATCATAGCCAGACTCATTTCAAGCTTTCAAAAACCCTCAAAAATCATAGAAACAGGTCATTTCAAGGGATGGTTGGGGGCACCACCACGGCTCCCCCCAGCTCCACACGAGTTCTCAGCGTTCTGTGATTCACTGCTCCACCCGCGTCGCCAACATGGCCGCCCGTGGCCGGAAATCACCGCCCCCGCACGATGTACGGTAGTGGCTACCCGGCAGTCTGCTCCTCAGATCAAGAGGACATGGTTGGTGAGAAAGACGCGACAGTGTTGATAATGACAATAATAGGGGAATGATAAAACATGACATAGCATGGTGGCCTAAATGATAATAATATCATGATACCAATATCAGCGTTATTACGGTGAAATACCGTATCAGTGTTGATAATGACAATAGTAGAAATGATTAAAATACCATGATAGGGGAATATGTATATATATATATAGTACTGATTAAGAAAAAGATGATACGGGAATATACCAACAAGAATCAACAATAGCAATATGCCTAAACAATAGGGGAATATACCCACAAGAATCAGCGCCTGTCAACAGCAATGCGGGGATGTGCCGACAATCATGGGGACATGTTTCCCGAACTATCATGGTGGTTGAAAACCAAGCGGAATCTAGAACCAACACTACTAGGGGTGGAGGCTGTATCAGCTTGGGTTTGGATGACCAACAGGCACTGCCTGGGATCAGGAGCACTTGTGGCAAGCCTGTGAAGGGGGATCGTGATCGCTATGGGCAGAACATGCACACCTTGTTGCTGCTTTTATTTTATCACATGATTTCTCTTCCAATTCTTGCACAATATTGTAATGGTATCTCCTTTGTGTTAGCACAAGTTGTTGTTTGTTCGCTGCTTAGAACTTACATTGTTGCTTGTTATAGCTCATATTGGTGTTGCTCTATATGTTACCTTTGTTACAACATATGGTTACCCTTTATATGTTACCTTTGATATTAGTTTGCCAGGTATAACCACCATGTTTGGTGAAACACAAACATTATAGCAGGTCGAACGACCTTTACCACCAGTTTACCACTAATAAGTAAAGGTGGTTATAAACAAAGTTATAGTTTAACCTTCACTTTGGTGGAACCACCCTTCCCACTAGTTCACTAATAACTACAGGTGGAACCAGCCACCTGCCTGCTAGTTTAACCTTCTAAAGTGGTGAAACTTTGGTCCACCATTAGTTTGCCTCTACCAAGAGTAAACAAGCGAAGTTAAACAAACTGGTCTACCATTAGTTTAGCAACGTTTCGTCTCCCAAGAGTAGCCAGTTGCAACAGCTCGGTTACCCTTCACTACTCCACTGTTCGCTGGTTCCATCTGGCTGATGCTCTGTGCTGCTCAGGCGGTGACCGCGGGGTCATCGCCAGCGTGGTGCTCAGCAAAATCATGACTTGACTCATCTACGGTATCTACTCATATTGAGCAAGCTCATTTAATCTAATTTACTTAGCTCATGTACTTAGCATTTTATAGAAACTCATATTGACTTATCTAGTGGATCTTTCTCTGGGTCTATATGCTATTCTTGAATCTGCGAATCACTATAGAATGGTTGGTTGCTTGGCTCCCTGAAGTCACCCTCGGCAGTTGGCTGAGGGTGACTCAGGTTTTGTGACAAATCCTGACATTGCTCGAGTTGGGGGCTGACCATGTGTGAAATGACTCGATGGTTTAATATGGCTTAAACCTTTAAATTTACATTAAACCAGGTTGACCAGCGTTTTTTGCTGGTTTAATATGGTTCGATGATGTTCAATGTGCATTTGGGAATCCACATGATGCGCACTGACATGATAACGACCTGAGTGGCACGTGATCCTTGTGCACACTGAGATCTCATCCCTGCGTCCCAGCCTGGAACAGTCATGCCACAACCGCCCTATCCAGGAGCCCTTTGGCAAAGGGCACAACAGTTCGCAGTTGTCAAACCTCCTGGTTGATGAACTTCATCCCCTACCAATCTACAGAATGGATGGTTGTTATCAGTCATTGGACACTCATACATGTATAATCAGTCACTGGGGTTCATCAACGATATGATATTGGTGCTTATCATCCCTGTTGTTCAACATCTTTGAAGTCTATCCTCGTTCACTACAGTATATCAACCACTATCACATCCTTCAAATGTCAGCATGATCAGCTGTTCTATGCAAGTGTGAACTATCACTGTATATCCCATCTTTGGCCAGCATTAAGCATCATTCATCATGATTGAGCCTGGGTTCAGCTGTAGTTAGCCATTGCCAACCATGATCGACCACCATGAACCATCAGCTTCTATCATCTCTTGTTGACAAACATCGACCAGTATCAGCTGTTACCATCTATTTTATCAACACTATTGGTTGTTCTTAGCTATTGTTCGGAACCATTTGCCATGAAAAGCCATCAAGAACAATCATCAACCATTCTCAGACAGTATCAACTATTAACAAGCATTGTTATCCATTATCAAGCATTGATAATTGTTCTCAATCATTATTGGGTATATTGAAGCCATTATAAGTTACCATAAGCTAGTAATAAATCGCTATTCATATTGAAACCCATTCCCAAAACGATTTCTATCCATGATTACCAACCATCACAGTTAAACTCATTATTAAACCAATTTTAAATCCATTATTAACCATTATGAAACCTCTTTTAAACTACGTGTTGTTTCTACCTCATTATTAACCATTGTGGAACCCACGATTAATCCATTATAAGCCATTATTCAACCAATGACAAAATTATTTCTATCCATTATTGGCCATGATTAAACCAATCTTAAAACTATTTCTTTCCATCATTATCAACTATTATCAAAAACGATCATCGATTCTCAAACCCATTCTGAATGATCAAGCCCATTATAAACAGATTCCTGCCCCAAAAAAACCAACCCATCAACCGAACTCCGAAACTCCCCTTGCTCAACGCACAAGTCAGGCGGCCTCCCTCTCCCTTCCCAGCGGGACCACCATGCCGCGACCCATGGGGCCTATGGCCATAGGGCCCCTGACCACTGCTGTGGTGCGCACGGCAGACCGGGGCTGTTGAGTCAGACCCATTGGCCATTCTGCATCATGAGCCAATGTAAGCATCAAATAACCATGCTTAGGTATCAGAAGGCCATTCTCAAGTGGTGATGTATATACCATTCATAGATCCTGGCCATTCTTAAGTACAGTGATCCTGGAGTAGATAGAGTATCAGAATTGGACCATGCCCAATAGGCGAATGGTTTGAATATTGAACATGAGATATTGGACCATCTACTCCAGGATGGTTATACCAGTATACCACTAATTCTTCTTTGGTATAGTGTAACCATCCAACAGCCATTCTTGAGTATAGTGATGTACCATTCATGAAGTCAGCAGTTGGTCGCAGCTGGTGGTATGCGACAGCTTCACTTGCTGGTCAGTGGAGAATGATTGGTTAAAAACACTTCATGTTATTTTGGTTAATGTTACCAGCAATAGTTACCGTCAATGATGGTATTTAGTGATAGTAATTAACCTTAATGTTACCAGAAATGATGATAGTGAGTTACCGTCAATAGTGATAGTAATCATTCAAACACACTTAATGTTGGTCAGCAATGGTTGGTAATGATGATCTGTGCTTGCCGTCAATAGCTACAACCAAAAGTAGCTGAGGTCATGGTTGAGACTAGTCGGTGCCGATTTACGGTCAGAGCTGGGATGTTCATCCAATGCTTAGAACTGTGATTTGGGAAGAACCTGATAGCCACTGGCAGTTAACATAAGGAATGATATGCTCATGTACCAGCCTAATCCTGAACACAAGCATTAACACAAGCATTTACATAGGCATTACCATCCTAATCTAAGATGGCGAAGGAAAATCCATTATTTTCATCGAGGAGCAACAGCCCTCAGGGCCAATGCGCAAGCGTTCATCGTGGCAATCCAATGGCTTCCCCAGCGCTGGGAAGGAACTGGTCACCAGTGGTCACCAATGAGGATATGATTCAAATCCATGGAGATGAAAGCTGATCAAATGACACACCAGCAATGATTATTGCCATGCAACCCCCAGAGTGATGATCGGCACTATCCAAGTCGGCAAACTTTGTGGAACCTCCCACAATTTTCATCCTTACTAAGATCAGGTTTAAAAGAAATCATCGAACAAGAGCATTCCATGTTGCATGGATAGCAATCAACACTTCTTGTACTGGTGCTTGAACCGGTTGACTTTCTCCTCGTCCGTTCTATTTATTCGCATGGGCAGCTGCTGTCAGGCACATGGGACTCTACCTGCTCATGCCATGTCGAGCACAGCGACCCAGGCACCGTGGGTGACACTTGCTGCTACAGAATGGGTGTCCGGACTTGTCCCTGAAGCTACTCTTTCACCAGGGTGGTTCACATATTTGCATCGGTCGTTGGTTCAGAACCTCTTACAATATCTGCGATAGTGAACCATGATCAACCATAGGATATGATAACTAAACCTATACCCTTGATCATGGCTTACGATACCATGGTTTAGGAAGCCACGATCAACCATGGATGGTCATCAGCCCACAACTGCTTCCCAGCTCGAATAGCAACTCACGGCGAAACCGACCGGTAGGAACGGAGGAGAATTGGATAGAGCATGATAGAGCAATCCGAATGGAACCGCCTGGTCTCTACTCACAGAGCCAGAACTAAACTTATTTGTTTCCTCTGGTAGGAATGGCACCGTGCGGAGAATCGACAGTTCGTATTTCTGCTGAATCATCACCGCGAACCAGCTGATCAATGGCTAAATCACCATGAACCATGAACATCCATTTCGGTCACCATGAACATCCATGAGGTCACCATGAACATTTATGAGGTCACCATGAACATCCATGAGGTCACCATGAACATCTATGAGGTCACCATGAACATCTATGAGGTCACCATGAACATCTATGAGGTCACCATGAACATCTATGAGGTCACCATGAACATCCATGAGGTCACCATGAACTACCACCATGAACTACCACCATGAACATCTATGAGGTCACCATGGACTACCGCCATGAACTACCACGATGAACATCTATGAGGTCACCATGAACTACCACCATGAACCATGGCTGCCATACCGTGATACCCCGCCACCTGTCAGCAACGGCTCAACGAGCCCCGATAGCTGAGCCGCAGAGGCTGCCTATTGGTCGCCCGGTGATGCCCGGAGAGTTGTGGTGCCTCGGCCGTGCGGTTGGACCTGTTGGGCACCAGCAGTGGGGAAGTCGACAGAAGCGAAGCACATGGGAGGTATGGGAAGATATGCAGGGGTGACGCGTGGTGACGCATTTCGATGCTCCAAGGGCTAGTGAGCTGGGGATTGGTCAATTCCTCTACAATTCACGACCAACAATCCACCAGCTATTCAACCAGTTCACCAACCAGCCATCCAACCAGCCATCCAACCAGTTCACCAAACAGTTCACCAACCAGTGCACCATCATTGAAGCAGCTAACCTTGGCAGCTTCAGATGCAGATGAAGTGTTCCGAGGTGAGCCAGCAACCTGCTGCGCAGCCCGTTCTCCGTCGATCCCTGGGAAGTTCAGGCGGATCCGTTGGAAACCACCGTGTTGATCATGGGTTGATGGTGGTGAATGATGCTTGGAGAGCTGGTGAAATAGTTGGTTAAGAACTACCGCTGACGATCAATCACGGTTCATGATGGTTCTGAGGTGGCTCTATCATGTTTGATATCATGATCAGTGAGGCTTTGTACTTAATACGTGTAAGCGGCTTATGATGGTCAAGATGCTGGTTTGTAAGCTTCATGATAGTTGATGATGTGGTTTTCCGGGATGCCCTCAAAGGGGCTTTTTGGGATGAGCCCATTTGCGAATCGTCAAACCATCATGAATCATGATCTATCAATGACCCACTATTTGTTGATGGTTACCACCATTCATGAATCATGGTCAGACCATCTATTGATAGTTACCCCATCATTCCCCACTATCAATGATCATGAACCAGCATCACCGACTAGTAGATTTGTTTTGACACTGACTTTGGCCATACACCGGATTCCTGAGCAGTCCAGATTTCGCCATGTCGAGCAAATCAGTCGTGAGATGTCCAGAGGTTATCAGCACCATCGCGCCATGCAATCGCAGCATGGTCTCGGGCTTCGCATGTCTCAAGTCCGAAACAAATGGACTCAGCTCGAGGAACAGAAGCTTAAAAACACCATAGAGACGATAATTCGTAATAATTCATCATATCAATACTTTTTGTTGCTGGAAATCATTATTATATGACCCACTTTGAACCACAATGCTTCAAACCAGGGTGCCCCACCCCCGCGGGTGGAACAGTGCTGATGGCACCAACGCTCGCACCTACCAATGGCAACAACAGTCTGTCAGGATTGCAACCAACTGCAGCTAAAGCTGCATAACCAGTGAGTGCAGCACACCTTCACAATTGATAACCGCCGGCGAATGTGTCATCAGTTGGTTTGCGACTTGTTACAACTGTCGGTAGCTACCAACCCCCAAAAACTAGAATTCCACCTTCGCAACTATAGCCGGGTCCCAGGTGCAACGCGGGGGCCCCAGGTCACCGACATCGCCATGTCGTGCGCCGATGTTTCTCTGCCACGACCCCGAGACCGCCCAAGCCGCGGCCGCGCGCGCGGCCGCGCGCACGGCGGACCGGGCCGGCGCTGGGTCCTGCTGCGATGTGATCTGCGCGGAGGAGCGGCACCGGCGGCACCAGGGAAGTCTGAGGCTCAAGCAGCAGCTGCACAGGCCAGCTCTGGAGGTGCCTTGGCTGTGCTCAGTTGGACGACTAGTCAGACCTTTTACCATAGATCTTTGGATGCTGTTACCATAGATCTTTTGGATGCTCAGTTGGACTATGTGACTATTTTGGATACTTTCAGTGACTATTATATACTATTATTAGACTACTACTGATTATTCAGACCTTTTACATATACTTTTGGGATGCTTTTGCCATACCTTTTTGGATGCTTTTTGCCAGTTTGGAAAGGGGGGAGCGAACTTTGAACACTGGCTGAACACTGATTTCAGCAAGATGTTCAACTTTCAAACGTAATTCCAAGCTTTCAGGATTCAAAGGCAGTTTGTGATATTTCTTAGATGGGCAGTTTGGCAATGGTAAAGGCCCTCACAGCCGCCGCTGTGTTCGTCAACCAAGGCCAAAGAAAAGCCTCCAGCACCAGATTTTTCAAAAGACACAAACAGAGTCTCTGAAAGGAAGGAGATTTGTATTTTCTTAGAACGAGCAGAAGGACTGCCACAAGCAGACTTTTTGGGGACAGCCGATCCCTACGTGGAGATCGTGCTGATGTCTTGTGACCCCTTGAAGATGCAGGTCAGCAAGTCTGACGTCAAAAACCTTCGCGGGCCGCTGTCGGAAAAGACCTTGTTCAAAGCAACATCTCGAATCATCCGGGGCTCCCTGACGCCTCAGTGGCAGGAATCCTTCTATTTTTCCATTCCAGAGGGTTGTGAGGATTCAATCTTGTACTTCAGGATTTTGGATTACGATTTGGTGACCAGCGATGACTTCTTGGGCCATTGCTCAATGAGCGTGCTGAATCTTGGACCTAAAGAGTCGTCGGTTTTGGAATCACAATTTTGATCAATTTTGTTTCACACTGGGGGCTCAAGAGTCGGGAGACCTCCAAGGGGCGTTTGCAGTGTCCTTTTATAAGTCAACTTCCCCTTAGTAGTTGCAGTGCTTCCTATGTGACATTTTTTACAGGAGCACCTCCAAGAAGGTGTCTATTCTATCAGATCATTTTTTATCCGCCTACCAAATCCACCCGGTGATAATGGCCCGCCAGTGATCCGGAAAGCAGATGATGCCTTCAGACAGATGACTTACCTACCAACATGCTTAATTATATGCGATCCTTCGTGTCATCTACATTGGGACTGCAATTAGCAGGGACTAATTCATCAGCTCTGGACAATCTAGATGCTGAGGACCAAGGAACTGTTCGTTTTCATACACTGTAGAGAATGTGGTCGGAAGAG
>VSDK01017324.1:339210-357912 GCA_009767595.1 Symbiodinium kawagutii | reverse complement strand
ATCCACCATTAATCCACCATTCATCCACCATTAATCCACCATTAATCCACTATTCATCCACCATCCATCCACCATTAATCCACCATTCATCCACCATTAATCCACCATTCATCCACCATTAATCCACCATTCATCCACCATTAATCCACCATTCATCCACCATTAATCCACCATTCATCCACCATTAATCCACCATTAATCCACTATTCATCCACCATCCATCCACCATTAATCCACCATTCATCCACCATTAATCCACCATTCATCCACCATTAATCCACCATTCATCCACCATTAATCCACCATTCATCCACCATTAATCCACCATTAATCCACTATTCATCCACCATCCATCCACCATTAATCCACCATTCATCCACCATTCATCCACCATTAATCCACCATTCATCCACCATTCATCCACCATTAATTCACTATTCATCCACCACTAAGCCACCATTAATCCACCATTCATCCACCATTAATCCACCATTCATCCACCATTAATCCACCATTCATCCACCATTAATCCACCATTCATCCACCATTAATCCACCATTCATCCACCATTAATCCACCATTCATCCACCATTAATCCACCATTCATCCACCATTAATCCACCATTCATCCACCATTAATCCACCATTCATCCACCATTAATCCACCATTAATCCACCATTCATCCACCATTAATCCACCATTCATCCACCATTGATCCACCATTCATCCACCATTAATCCACCATTCATCCACCATTGATCCACCATTCATCCACCATTAATCCACCATTCATCCACCATCAATCCACCATTCCATTAATCCACCATTCATCCACCATTAATCCACCATTCATCCACCATGAACCCACCATTAACCCACCATTAATCCATTACGAATCCATTACGAATCCACTCTCCATGGGTGGATCCTGGTCACCGGTCCACTTTCCCTGAGGAGCTGCCGGAAAGTTGGGGAATCCTTCGACGACGCGGAGAAGCGCGAACTCCGTGCGCGCAAGGCGATTCGCATCGAGGGGTGAGTCTTGGGTGAGTCCAATGGGGCCGTTTTTGAACCACCTTGAACCACCATGGACCCAGTCTTGGGGGCGAATTTGGGGCCGTTTTTGAATCACCACCAGGGGTCGGACCCAGTCAAGGGCTGCAGCAGCTAAACTCTTTGATGATGGATGGCTATGACTGTGGTCAACCACTACCATTTGATCCTAAACTCTTTAATAGAACCACCAACAGGTCTAATCAATGAGTTGTGGTTTCAGTGGTTTCTTGAAATAAGTGAGTTGTGGTTTTGAAGCATGATTAATTTGATGAATATGTGGTGGTTTCTCAAAAGAGGGTGGCCGTGCAAAAATGGATGGTTTATTGACAATGATTGACGTAAAGGATGATTTGGGGTACCTCTATTTTGAGAAACCACGATATTATAATGACTCATTAGGTACAGTTCGTTCTATCATGGCTGGTACTGGCCCCCAATGGATGGATAAAGATAGTTAGTAATGGCTAGTAAATGGTTATGTCTAAGTCTAATTGTTGCTATATAATGATGGCTAAGAATGGCTCATCTGGCATGGTGAATAGCTAGTAATGGCTGCTGACGGCTTTTGTTTTGCAGTTCAATGGTAGCTAAAAGAAATGACAAACCAGTGAAACTTTTCCAGTTCAATGGTAGCTTTGCAGATCAAATCTCCCCTGCAAGACTTGGGTGACGACCAGTGAACTTTTCCTGGGTGTTGGTGGACTTTGGCGAGACACAGTACCATGCTTTCTATTCTCCCTCATCTGAACCCTTGGTCCTTGGTCATGCACCACTAGTCATCAACTATTGGCGAGTTCAAACCTCATTGCTTTCAGCTGAAGCACCCCTTTTCTGACAGAGACGGCAGATCAGGATTTCAGCATCTCAGTGCCACCGCAGGCAGCCGTCGGTGCTGAAGCGGATGCCAGTTGGCAGGCATGGCCATACAGTCACTGGAGATTACCGGTGGTTTCCAATGGGCAATCACCAACGATGATAGCTGAATACGGCCTCTTAAAAGATGCCCACTATTGGTTGCTGAATAATGGGCAACAATACTTATGCATAAGTTTTTCACGTTGGTTGATACTGCTGAGTCACCAACAACTGCGGAATCAATGGTAAATTTTATTGGATAATCATCAGCAACAGTATAGATACGGTCATAACATGAGAGGTGATGCGAGGACTTTTCGGATACATATAGGGATAGATAGACAGACCAACAGATGGATAGATAGATAGATAGATAGATAGATAGATAGATAGATAGATAGATAGACGCATAGATAGATAGATGAATAGATAGATATAGATAGATAAATAGATAGATAAACAGATAAATAGTGAGATATATAAATAGGTAAGCAGATAATCATAGATCATTGATCATAGATAATCATGGATGGATAGATAATCATAGATAGATTGACAGGACAGATAGACAGATAGACAGATAGACAGATAGACAGATAGACAGACAGACAGACAGCCAGACAGCCAGACAGACAGATAGATGGACAGATAGATAGACAGATAGACAGATAGACAGGTAGACAGATAGACAGATAGAGAGATGAATGAATAGATGGATAGATGGATAGATGGATAGGATAGATGGGTAGATGGCTAGATGGGTGGATGGATGGATGGATGGAAGGATGGAAGGATGGAAGGATGGAAGGACGGAAGGACGGAAGGACGGAATGATGGAAGGATGGATGGATGGATGGATGGATGGATAGATATATATATATATATATGTATATACATATATATATATATTTTTATATATACATACATATATATATATATATATATTTATATATTCTTAGAACCCTTTACCGTAGTCTTTTGATCAGGTACTTTTTGGCGTATGTCAATAAACATGCTTCAAACATGAATCCCTTGGAAATCCATCAGTTTTCCATCATTTTTTTGTTGATGAAATTGTGGAATTATGTTGGAATTGTGCTGGAATTGTATTGGAATTGTGTTGGAATTTTCTTGGAATTGTATTGGAATTGTGTTGGAATTCTGTTGGAACTACAGTACGTTGGAATTTTGTTGGAATTTCGTTGGATTTTTGTTGGAATTGTATTGGAATTGTGTTGGAATTTCGTTGGATTTTTGTTGGAATTTCGTTGGATTTTTGTTGGAATTGTGTTGGAAAAATGTTGGAGTTTTGCAGCCTGAAATGTGTAAAAAAAGCACCCTATCGAAAAACCCCTCTAAGAGAATTCTTGATATATATACATATATATATATATTTATATTTATATATTATATATATGTGATTAAGATCGGCCACGCACACACACACACATTTTTTTCGATGCTGGCATGACTTCCCTGGAAGCATGAACCACAACTGGGGTTGGGGGTCATGACAACCAACTATGAGATTCCATATGACTCACCTGCCCTGGGCACCGTGGGTCCCCCGTTGTGACAGGTCCCCTGGGTCACCGGATCACCCGTGGGACCCGTGGTACCGAGGCGTGGCGTGCTCTTCATCCCCGCACCGATGCGGACCTGGAGCGGCTCTGGGGCCCTGAGCAAAATGCCACGGCCTTCACCGTGGAGGACGTCGCCTGTGCCCTGCGACCGCCGTGGGTCCCCCGTGGTGATGCCCTGCCCGTGCTTGGGGATGCTGAGGGATGGTCATGGTTTGTGAATAAGTGAATCTAGGAACGGATAAAGTTGGATAACTATTTCACGGGGAAGCTTGCGAATGGTCAATTCGTGGTTGATCATGTTTCATGATGTCTCGGAATTGTGAGTGGTCTGGTGCTGCGCTGATCCAGGACTTGGAAGATCCCTACTTCAGCCTGATCCAACCCACCCAGTTCGCAGAGGTGCAGGCGGATTGCGGTTGGCTGATCAGTTGGCAGTTCCAAACCTTTGGGCAAAGCAATGAAACTGGAAAAAGCACTGCTGTGACCGTTATTTTATGTTATTATTCATCATTAGTTAATCATCATCATCATCATCATCATCATCATCATCATCATCATCATCATCATCATCATCATCATCATCAGTTAATCATCATCATCATCATCATCATCATCATCATCATCATCATCATCATCAGTTAATCATCAATCATCATCAGTTAATCATCATCATCATCATCATCATCATCATCATCATCATCGATGATCCATGGTTGTCCCTTGAATATTGCAATCATCCATTATTTAATGACAATCTGTCATTCACCAAGTACCCAGGTGATTCTCCGTTCATTTGAGTAAACATGTTCACCGTTATTGACAAATGTTAACAAATATTATCCAATAATTGGATACCATTATATTACTCTTGATCATGGTTAACAACAGGTGCCCTTATGATCATACAGATATATATATATATTATATAAATGCTATCATAACCATTATATTACGGATTAACCGGTAAACAAATATAAAGCAATTGAGACGCCATTAACCATTTATCATTGAAGACCGTTATCAACCAACAGATGCCATTAACCTTTATTAGCAACCTAGCAATCTAGCGAGAATATTTCTTAATCCAATGAAATAACTTCGAATATTTCTTAATTGCAACATCATAATAGCAATAACAACTATAACTATAACCACCGTTATCAACCAATAGATGCCATTGACCGTTAATCATTGCCACAACCATTTTAAGATCCACCAAGCTTAAGCAGTTGCTATGCCGTTCCTCAGGCACCCAGCTCACGCCGAGCTTCGGAACCTCGTGGAACGAGGGCGCAGTGGGGGGTGGGGGCACTCAGCGGCAGCCAGCGGCGGGTTGTTGGTGGATTGGATGGCTATCAACCACTGCGAGATGGTCGAAAGCATGGTTAATGCTTGACGATGCTGACAATGGTTTCTACTGGTAGTGATGAAGGATCTTTTTCGAAGATAGATAAGTAGCCAACAACGTATCAGTAATTACTTATAAGAAGAGATGATAAACATAAATGATGGGGATATAGAGCCAGCATATGAGTTCATCCACAGTAGCTTGGTGGTTTCTCCCACGCATTCCGAAGCTTCGATCAAGATAACGAAACGTAGCATTCGGGGGTGCCCCCATCCATGGACAAAACAAGTATTTCGGGAACTTATGCCGGTACCCAATGCTATATATGAACTTTGACAGATTTGAGCCCCAAGAAATCGTTGGTGCCAAGCCTGTTGGTAGCCCAAACTCTGCGGCAGCCAATCTCTGGCCGTCCTGGGTGTCCTCAACCACTCTACCCAAAGTGGTGGAGCAAATTCATGGAGTGCGGTCCCAAACATGACACTTTGAGTAGGACAGCCAATTAGCAAATAGGGAGACTGCCATGAAACACTGAGAGTCACAAGCATCTTGGCTTTGTACATTTGTACCCATGATTTATAGATACACGTCATGTCCTTCGCTGCAATTGTTAATCGTTGTTAACAATAATCCATTACCATCCGTCATTGACAGTTATTCACCACTATCAACCATCATTGACCCTTCTTACTAAACAGTACTAAGCATTAAGCAGTCTCCAGCATCATTTGCCATGGTTAACCACGTGCTAACCACGTGTTAGCCGCCGTTGACCATCATTAACGCATTATGTTCCACCTGGACGCATTGAACTCGCCCGCGAGGTCCCAAGCTTTTCCTTCAAAGGTGCGGCGCAGCAGAGGAACAACGGAGGTTTTATCATATATTGACCATGTTCGACTATGGATTAATAGTGAAATGGTTCTTGATGATAATAGATTGTTAAGCTTGCTAATCATGATTTATCGCCAATTGTTTATCCATTTGTTTGACCATCCATTGTTTGGTTGTGGTTTGATATCATGCATGGGTTTGATAATGATTCTTTAACCATTATCAGCCATGGTCAACAATTACGAAGTATGAGCAATTTTGTATACTTGTTGGTAATGCTTGCTTAATGGTGAAGTATCAATCATCATCAAACCACTATTGTCGATTTCTTAAAGCATTGTTATTATTGAATAAGTATGAAGCATTCTGTTCTTAACCATCATTAACCATGATGAAGCGTAAATCACCATCATCCATGTTGTAGTGAGTCAATCCTAGGAAACAAACATCAACAAACCATCCATTGCCATGACGCTATGGGATGCCAACCCCCCAAGTTGGAGCAGCAAGCCGCGGGAAGCGAACGGTTCAACCCTTGGTGGTACCCGTCACTGGGACCTGGCGGCTGCCAGGTCCCAAAAGCTTCAACTTCCGTGCCTGGATGAAGCGATCTGCATGGATGCCAAGCGCGGGTCAAGGGAGGAGAAAGATAGAGAGATAGAGAGAGATAGATAGATAGATAGATAGATAGATAGATAGATAGATAGATAGATAGATAGATAGATAGATAGAGAGGCAGATAGATGGATGGATGGGTGGATGGATAGATAGATACTTAGATGAACAGATAGACAGATGGATGGATGGATGGATGGATGGATGGATGGATGGATGGATGGATAGATAGACGTGCATAGGCTGGACTAGACATTAAATACATCTTGTGATCGAGGTATTTAGCCCTTGATTTGGGAGATTTGGGTGTTCATATCATGTAAATGCATGTGCAAATCTATGAGATGTGATGTCTAATATATAAACTTTCTGTGACCTATACGATGCGTGTAATGTATGATTGTAATGTCATGCAACTGAACGAAGTGCCATGCATTGCAATGTACTGCATGTACCTACCTGATTGTGCATGTATTCTGTTGTGCATGTCTGCGCATGTCAATGTTTGCGGTTCATGTGTCTGTGTACGGTAGCTACTTGTCCCCTGAACGGTCCCTTTAATGGTCCCCCCTCTCAACTTGCTAACGAAAGGGTCAAAAGTACTGGGATCGCGACGCCAAGGCACGTGCGCAATGCTCTCCTGAAGGCAAAGACGGCAAAGGATGAGCCCCAAAGCAGGGCCAGCATTGGGGCTGTCCAGAACGCGAAGGGTTGAATGTTGCCTCGGCGTTTTTTTTTTTGCACTTATATTGATCAATAAGCTGGTTTTGTTGGCTCATGCTGGCGCACTTTTATTCATCTGCAGCATGGACAGCCCCAAGTGGGATGTCATGACAGGCGCTGATTTGGCCGCTGAGTTGGGAAAGGTGAGAACAGCACCTGCCCTCCGCAGAGTCCACCGTGCAAAAAGGAGCGCTGAAGAACGAGCCGCGAGCCATGCCATGATGCCATCATTTCTGTAGTTGGCCATGCCCCAGCGCCCATGATCGTTGATAGCTAGCAACGGTGGATGTTAGTTTATCACACTCCACTAGTTGATCACCGTTTAGTCAGGGGTCATGTTCGATGATGCCTAGGCCAAAAAGCTGCTTCATATTTGAGTTCTACTGCGCCATTCACCGACCAAAATGACTTTTGAAATCCATGTATATATGCAACATATCTATCTATCTATCTATCTACCTACCTACCTACCTACCTATCTATCTATCTATCTATCTATCTATCTATCTATCTATCTATCACTTTGACCAGCTTAATGATCATTGAAACGCAGCTTATCCACCAGCCTATCCACCAGCTTGATGACAATTCATATCGTGATTATCATGATGATCGACCAGCTTAGCCATGATCAACCCATCAAGCCTCATGATGTTGACCACGGCTTGGAGCGACTGTGGCAGGTGCCATCCAGAGCTCGGGCTGTGCATGGCAGCCCAATGGTGGGGCGAAAGATGCCCAGGGTGTGCCGTACCCTGTACAATTTGTGTATATGAAAGTTATATTATATACATATAAATCTATCTATCTGTCTATCTATCTGTCTATCTGTCTGTCTGTCTGTCTGTCCGTCCGTCCGTCCGTCTGTCTGTCTGTCGGTCGGTCTGTCTGTCTGTCTGTCTGTCTGTCGGTCTATCTATCCATCCATCCATCCACCTATCTATCTATCTATCTATCTATCTATCTATCTATCTTTATGTATAAAAACCTATCTATGCACGTACACAAATATATATACATATATATATAGAAAACATATATATGCACATAAATCTATCTATGTATGCATAGTTTCACGTTGATAGATACATTGGTGGATAATGTCGGACAATGATGATTATGATTGTCAACGACTAATGACAGTTATCTGGCAATGTTATCGAAAGCTGTATCAAAATGACAAATCTGTATTCAAAATTCGAGATCAGCCAACATGGATTCTCAGGCAACGACGTTTGATAACTGCGCAGTAACTCTACAGTACGCACCAACGAATCACCGTTCGTAGGCGCCAACACTATCATCAGCATTATTACCCAATACCTAAAGATGCGTAAAAAATCACTGGATGCAATAGTGACCAATCAGCAAGCCAACCAGCCAGCCACAATTATTGATATATCAATCAACCGGCAACACGAAGAAGGAGCATAGTCATACGTGATCTCAGATCAACACCCGATGTCTTGTCAGGGGCAAACTCGCTGCAACGGATCACAAATGATATACCTTGTCCACCGCTAGGGCGTTACAATGGAGATGCAAGGCATGAGTTAATATTCTTAACTCATCACGGCTTTTGAATTGTCAATCGACTGCTACTACTACCAATCACGATTGTGACAATCGACAGGCTGATACCCAACTATTTGGCAACCAACCTGAGCATACCTTTCGCAACTGGCAACACTTTGCAACTCTCTCGATATGATGGTTTCTTAAAAAGGGGTACTCCACAAATGATCCAACGTGAATCATTTTAGTAATAAACCTTCCATGATCGGGTTCCCAATATAAGTGTTAACGTCCACCAAAACGATGGTCAGCATCATTGTCATCGCGACCCTTGACGATGGTCGCCCGGGGGGAACTTCCCATCTCATTGGGTATCCTGCTACCCTGTGGCAAACTAAACTGGAAGCTAAAAATCATCATGTTCATAGGTAAAAGCCGCACAAATGGTGGATTCTCCACTTCCAGGTTAGTTTACCAGGGAGAACATTTTGTTCACGGTTAACCACTACCATGACCACTGGTGCCTCAGGACACTCCAGGCAAGATCTCGCAAGTTGCTCCGAAAGCCATGAAAGATAGCTTTTTTGATGACTTTTTGGGTCGTAGCGGGTAATCTAAACCACTGGAATTCCCTATCAAAAGCCAAAGCACTAGTTATCAAGCGCACTAGGACTATATGGGTACTTTTGGTACTATATCATCAACCTATACAAACATGTTGTTATCCGCTGGAATAACCGATGAAAAACTGCAGTTTGATGGGAGAGCTGGATCGCAAACGAGGCCACTGCTCCTTCAGAGATGGAGAAGGAGCTGAACCTTGTGGTTGTGAGTTCACTGGGCAAACCATTTGGGATGATTCATCAGTAGTTCTACAAAAACTACAATAATGATGATGATGATGATGATGATGATGATGATGATGATGATGATGATGATGATGGTTTCAATGTCAATGTCAATGTCAATTGGATAATAGTTTCTAACCGTAATACTAGTATTAGTCATTAGATGTCAATAATGGTTATACCACTACGAATAGACATGGTTGATTATGGTTGATGGTGGTTTCGATGGCTGCTTATCATGGCTGCTTATTATGGTGAAGAACGGTCAATGATGGTCAACAATGAGTGTCGTTGCATCGACGCAGACCCTCGGTCGGCAGCTTGCGGTTGATGCTACTCTGAAGGGAATTGCAGGACCAAGCAACTCTTTAGGCTTCTTCCAAGCTATAGCATTCTTTTGCCTTGATCAATCGTTTTTTGGTGGTGATTTCAACCACTAAAGCAATTTGTTACTTTGATTCTTTAGACGACAGGACCAGTTGTGGGGTTATTCAGCGAGCTCATCAACTACTACAATAGTTGGTACTAGTACTCTTCTGCACCTCGAGTGACAGTATTGCAACAATGGGAAAAAAGCCAATTGGTGTTTAAAACGGACCTTTGCTGTAAACCAGGAACCTCAGAGAAAGTTCAAAAAGAAAGAACTTAGCTGGCATGTCCCTAGAAATTAGTTAACACGAAAATCTACATCAAGCCCGGTGATGAATATTCTTATTCTTGACTTCTTGTTTTGTCAAATAGCAAAGCAATGCTACACAGGTATTTTGCATTGGCCTAGTCTATAGCTGACAGGCATTCCTGATCTGCCGATAAACCCGCAAGTAGAACGCCTGATCAAGAAGGCCTTGTTATGTTTGCCAAGACCTGAGAACCAACGTGGGCCCCCAGAGGATCACAGGTGAATGATTCATTTCAAGTTCCCGAGTTCCCCCCATGGTCGAAACAGCAGATTGGTGGCGACGCGCAGGAGTTGTCGAGACGCTTGGACCTTTGTCAAGAGGAGTTGGTGAGGCCAATGGGTTATCTTAGCCATATGGCCATGGGTGAACATGAAGCAACAATCATAGGAAAAACATGATGGGAACCAGGGGGTACTGGGTGAACTGACCCATAGCCATATCTTAGCCATATCTACACCAACATTTCTCCCTGATCCCAGCCGACCTGTCAGGGAACGCTCCAAGTCCGAAGAATTGGCGGCGGAGTTGCATGAGGCACTGCCCTGAGGGAGGGGCGGTTGATATGGGAGGTGAACTGGGTGGTGAATGGTTGGTAATCCCTACCTTCGGGTGGTGAATCCATAGATATCCATAGTCCATGGATGAATATGGTGAATCATGGTTTATCTTGGTTAGTAGAGGATAATGACTCGCAAAAAAGGTCAAACAGCTATATGGGGGTTTCTTCAAATGGGGGTAATGTGATGTAATTAGTAATCCAATATATGCATGCATCTCTCTCTCTCTATATATATATATCTCTCTCGTATAAAAATAAATTAAGTGACAAGTAAGTAGATAATTATCCAATAAAGACGAACAAATAAATGAATGAATAAATAAATCCATATATATATATATAAATGTCTTTAAATACATATATATATACATATACATATATACAAATATATGTATATAAATAAATAAATAAATAAATAAATAAATAAATAAATAAATATATATATATATATATATATGTATATATTTTTAGATTTAAATACACCCACCAACCCCCGCACTGTCACCCACTTCATGTTCAACCCCAGCTGCACTTGGTTCTATCATCCCAATGACCTCAGCGACGCCAATGGACCTCCTGAGGCCCGTTTGAAGTCGGAGGATTCGGAGGAGTGGAGCACTGCTGAGTCATGGGGCTGGGATGGTCTGGGTGTGTTTCCCGCTTCACAAAGTGGTCAGTTTAGAGGGGGCAATGGGTTGGAAACCATGGCTACAACCTGGGTCAGTGATTTCTTGGCGGACACCATTTTGGCGGGTGCTCGTTCTATGACCATAGATCACTAGTTTTTGAATTGTTTCTTGTTGTCGTTTGCCAGGGTTCTGTTTTCTGCTAGCAGGGGTCCTGTTTCATGGATGTGATTGTGTTTGTTTTTGTTTCAAAAACATCGATCGGTTTGTGTTTGCCAAACTAGTTGTGGCTAACTGGTTGTGTCATGTGCGTACATGTTACACATATATTATGGATATTTGACTTTGATGTGGATCTGCTTTGCACCTTTACAAATCTATTTGCAACTAGTTCATGAGGCCTTGGCAACGCATTGCTGTCATCTTTTGACCACATTTTGTTGTCACCCGGACTGAATAATCATTGTTATCTGCTGATTGGAGTTTTGAAGTATCGACGGCAGATATTGATAGGTTTGCATCAAGGAGCACGCAATGGGATATTATTTGCAAACAGCTTCACGGAGCCAGTGCTTCGGTGATTACACAGCAATAATGGCAAATCATCTACCAAAGTGAATGTCACAACTGTTGATAAGACTGGAGATGTTGACAGCCAGAAATTCTCAACCGACCAGTCATGGTTGGAATACCAGCAAGTGAACGTCAAAGCAACCAAAATGTCATGGCAAAAGTCACTCAGCAACCAAATGTCATGGCAACTCTTACTGTAAACGAACAAAGCCTAGTCGTGCTACATTTTTTTTGGTGACAGTCTGGATTATCCAATGATTCCCAGTTGTCACTGTAAATCAATTATATGATTCTGCCATTCTCAACTATGCATAGCCACTATGAACCATCATGGCTGGCTACCCATAGCTGCCTCATGTCGGCACGACCACGTCTATCAGGAGATTCAGAATTTGCGACAGCAGCTGGCCATCCGGGATCGGGAGCTGGTCGCAGTCCTCCCATCATGTTTTGAGCTGCTCCGAAGCCAAGCCACCGCTGGCTGGCTGCCAAGGGCAGGGGTTCCCCAAGCATCATTGGAGTCCTGGATTACCTGATGGGAGCCTAGGTAATTCCTGGATTACCATTAGATTCCTGGATTAACCATCATTGAATTGGATGAGTTAGCTATGGTAATTCCAAGTTGATGACCTTTGGTTGCATTCCTGGATTTTTGAGTACTATTTCTCGTCAGAAAATGAGTAACCATGACGGTCAACCATGAGCGCTAACCACTATCAACAATTGGTTAACCATTTAGTAACCATTGGAGAACCATTAGGTTACCATTAGATTAATAACTATTAGAAACCATTAGTAAGCATCAGATGGTTCACCAGTGGACAGTGTCGGTTACAAATAGTAACGGTTATATAATGGTAACTACTGGTTATTACAACCCCTTATTAATGGTAACCAATACTATTAAGTTACTAATGGTTAACCAGCTGGGGCAATGAATTGGATGAGATACAATTTTATTTCTAATGAATATCTAATGGAATTATATACCCAATGGATTCATACAACTAATGGTTATTCATCTTTAATGGTTCCAGGTTTCTATTAGCTTAGCATTAAACTAATAAATCCATTGGAAACCATTAGTAACCAACAGATGGTTCACCAGTGGACACTAACGGTTGCAAATAGCAATGGTTGATGGTAACTACTGATTATTACTAACCATAGTTAATGGTAACCAATACTATTAGTAGTGGTTAATGGTAACTACTTGTTATCACTAATTAACCAAAATTAATGGTAACTACTGATTATAACTAATGGTTATTCATCGATTCACAATACTATTAGTAGTGGTTAATGGTAACTACTGATTCATATACCTAGTAGTAACCTAATGGAGTCATATAACTAATGGTTATTCATCATGGTGGAATTCTATACCTAATGGTTCATAACCAGTTATTGGTTCACCAAAATGGTATAAAAACCACTATCAATGGTAGTTAACTACTGGTGGTTAATAGTTTATTCTTCACCAATAGTTATAATCAGTCGTTCATCCGATCACCTAATGGTTATACAACCATTAGTTAGAATTCTATACCTACTGGTTAGATCAACAATTCTATACCTACTAGTTATACAACCATTAGTTAGTGGATGCCGGGTTGGTTAACTACTGGTTAGTGAACAATAAACTACTGGTAGTTCCAGGTTTCATCCGATCACCGGTTGGATGCCAGGCTGCCTCCGCGCGCGCTCGCTGCTCGGAGCGCAGCGAGCAGCTAGCGGCGTCGCTGCGGGTGAAGCTGACGGAACTGGAGGCGTGGCGGGGCCGCGGCGGGCCATAGGGGCTGGGGTGGGTCTTAGCTATGGCCTGTAGGTGATGGTACATACATGCATTTGCATAAGTATATATCTATATATATATATATACGAAGATATGTCATGGTGGTGTGGCTAGTAATTGTATAGATAGATATATATCATGGTGCTACTGGCTATTTAAGTGCAACTGTTGGTATAACTGTTGGGGAAACGTGTTTGATGTTGGGAGAGTTGGGCCCCCTCTTCAGTTTATCAACCTTTTTCTACAGTGGTCAATCATGACTATAACCTTGTGAATACTGGGAACATCATGTCCATCATGGAACATCCGCTATCTGGACATTGGTGAAGCTGTGATTCTCCATCCACCTGTTGTCGTCTTCAACCTAAACTTTCAGCAGAGACTAGCTTGGGACTGTGAATCCCAGATCTCAGCAAATCTCAGCCCTTCAAAGCTTGGTGTATTTGGTCGCTGCTCAAGCCCTTTGGGGTTGGCATCTTGGGAGTTCCAATGACCCAGAGCTACAGCGAGCATCTGCTGGAAGCTGGGCAGAAGCCCAAAGAGGTGGCATCTGGGTGGTCCAAGTGGCGATGGATCCTCCTTCCAGCCTTGGGACTGCTGGCACTGGCCTTGCTGGTGCTGGCCTCCCTTGTGCTGGCCTTGCAGGATAAGGAAGTTGGCAACCCAAGAGCTTTGAACTATTTGTACATCTCCTTCCATGGGGATGGATCTGCAACCAGCCCCGTGCCACAGTATGGAGTGAACCAAATCCTCAGCTTCGACTTGGAGAATCTCCAAGAATCTGCAGTCTCTGTGCTGGATGTAGCTGGCTCTCCAACACCACCACGCATGCTTCGCGACATGAAGGTGCTAAAAGATGGCAGTCTCTTCGTGGCCCAGGGATTGAAGTTTGACTCCTGCATCTTGCAATATGGTCCTTGCGATCAGCATGGTGTGAGGCGCTGGTGTTGGCATTGCTGTCAAAAGTCAAATGTTTCTTCACAAAGTGATTCTCTGAGGGTAGTGTACCATGAGTTGTATGATTCTGATGCTTCTTTAGCCGCTCAGGCAGTTCCAGAAGGAGTACAGGAGCCCTATTCTGGTGCACCCATATGCTCTGACGTTCCTTGGTTCGGGCCTCAATTATCTAGTCTGATTGTCCTCCCTGCGTTGGGGACCTTTGAAAAGTCGTGAAGATGCATTCTGATCGTTCCTTCATGGATCTTTGTGAGTTAGAGCTGTTAGGCCCACCGTTAGGCTTGAAGGTCCATGCTTTACCGGAGAGCGCTCTGCGAAGGCGACAAACTCATCGCCTCGACGCAAGACTCGGGCACAGTGGTGAGTTTCAATCTGACCGTTGCTTGCCTATGCCACAATGGTAAGGGCAGGGGCTGATGGTAGATGAAATCACGCATTGTTGATTTTGCATTCTGGCGATCTTCCAGAAGGTTCACAGCTTCACCGAGGGTTGGACAGGGTAGCTGTGAATCAACCTTATCCAGCTGGTGCTTTTGGAATAACATCAAGCTTTGAAAGTCGTATGAAGCAACAAACTTCTGCAAGGGTTGCCGAGGAGCTAGTTATATATCCGTCACAAAAGGTATTTGGGTCCTCAACTTCGTAGAAAGCGATGTAGTGAAACCCCAGAAGCGAGAAGTCTGTATCGCAGGACAGGAGTCACAGATATGTGACTGTTGCATCCGGAAGTGCAGCGTTTCATTTGCAAGTGCAGCATTTTACACATGATTTCACGCGACGATGCCACCGCTGCAATTTTACGCAACTTCTCTCGGGCTCTTGTGAGGTAACACAAGTCGTCAAAGAATTTATAAGAACATGTCATGCTCGTCACTTGAATGTTTTACTGCCGCCCGTTTTCCAAGCCAACTTGCTTCTATGGGCAGACATTCAATTCCAAAACATTGCAAACCGCTTCGAAACCACACAGTGAAACTCCGACAATAACACCAGATGCGAATCTCCTTGTGGAGAAAGACGTTTTGCGGCTCAGCAAAATGGGTGCATCCAACGAAATACTATGACCCAAGGAGCTTCTGCTGAGGCAGGTGACCAGGTTTTCTTTATTAGCTGCCAAAACCCTTGGTCAATCAATGTCAACAATTGGAGGATTCGCTTTTGTCAACTGCCAATTTGAAGCACTTTGTTTTCCGTCATGAACTATTGTTTTTCTTTTTCATCCGTCATCAATCATTATCAACCGTCATGACCATCGTTCATCATTGTGAATCATTCATTGGGTTTCCATCAATCATTAGCAACCATCACCATTGATTATTGTCTAGCATGAACCACTATCAACCATCACTACTCATTCGTCATTTCTGACCATCATGACCTCTCACAATCATCAGCTAATCTTCAACCATCATCGACCATCATCAATCATCACCAATCATCATGACCAGTGATTGATTAACCAACTTGATGCTTGATGAGCACGGGATCATCACCCTTCCCTTCCCTTCTTTTGGTTAATCAATCAACTTGGTGAATCATCAACCTTGGTTATTCAACCTTCATCATGTTGATCACTTGATGTTGATGGATCCAACCAAGTGATCACTGGGGGGGTTGTCAACCTTCATCCTGATCACTTGGGTTGGTCAAGCTTCATCCTGTTCATCATTGTTGGTTCATCATCTTCGACTGTAACCAACTCCCACCGAGGACTCGGACGCTCTGTCCTCTGGCGACCGCATCAAGTTCAACTTGCATGGAGTGCCTCGGCGAAGGTGGTGAAGCACCAGCTGTGAACCGATGGGAACCAACCGGGGGGTGAAGCATCAGTGGTAGTAACCGCACCAACGATATGGTGCTTTCTCAAGGCATGGGGGTACCCCCAAATCATCCATTTATAGTCATTTAAAGTAATAAGCTAGCCATTTTTGGGGTACCCCTATTTTGAGAAACCAACTCTATTAGGGTGTTTCTCAAGCCATGGGGGACCCAAACAATAGTTGGTTTGCTACTATAAATGGCTCACATTGGATGATTTGGGGGTGCCCCTATTTTGAGAGACCACCGTATACTAGTTGGTTGACCCTATTGAGAGCGGTTTTGAACTTGATGATTTGTATCGATTTGCACCGTGGATAACCACACCAACTGAATCATCGGACCATTCACAGTAGGATTGACATCTGGTAGTCACCAATAGTAGGATTAGCCATCAATAGTAAGATTGACAGTAGGAATGACCCTTTATCATCAACAATTGATAATATCAAAAGATGGTCCTCACACTGGTGGCTGGGTCACTACCAATGCTTGAACCTTTTGGGGACCAAGCATTTGTTACCAATCAACAAGAGTATCCAAGGATGCTGTACCAAAAGTGGTTAAACATGCTTGTTCATTTGCCATGCCTCTCAATCAGCCAAGGGGCTGGTTAGGCGATTGTATAGAGATTATCCTATCAACTGGTAGGTAGCCATGGCAACCACCATGATGTGATGGAAATATGAGCACTCAACATTATTGGATACAATAGTTTACTAAACCAACAAAAATAAACTCTTCTAGACAATCTAAGAGGACCAACCAATAGTGACCCCGAACTTTACCAACACCGAGAACGATGCATGAAGTATGGGTCTGATTGAACAATTCGTCAAATCATGTAAGTGTCGGCTAGCAGCATCAGTGAGATTAGCCACCATCAGCTATACATATCAGCCAGTAATCAGCAGCAAATCAGCAAGTAGTTTGCAGCAACTGGCAAATCATATTGGGGGTTTTCTGAATACTTGGTCAGTTCAAGGGTCAGAGTCAATCACCAACCACTTAGTAGTTCTGGACATCGGACACCACTGTTTAAATAGTCACGATCATCCAACGTGATTCAAGATATCATCCATCAACAGTACTTGCAGATATTGGCCATATATATATATATATAAATAAATATAAATAAATAAATAAATAAATAAATAAATAAATAAATAAATAAATAAATAAATATATATATATATATATATATGAGGCAAACCAACTTGGAAGGCTTGAAAAACATGATCCCAACCTCTTTCTGATCAGTGGAAGGACACCCTGACAGCGTTTCAGCACCAAGGACTTTCGCTACAGGCCCGGTATCACTTACCGTGGCATCGCCAGCTATGACAAATGTCTTTACCTCGCCGTGACGGAGACGAACGTGGTGCCTGGACAGCTGGCATGGCTGCCATGCAGCTGGTAGCCAGGGTTGCACTTCGATGATCCTGTTGTTTGCGTTTATCACGGTCATGACTAAGTTATAAACACAGAGACTAGCCACTTGCCGAATGAGACAGTCATCCAAGACCATCAAGGCTGCTTCTGGTTAGCCTTGGCTGGAGATAAGTGGAAAAGCATGATATGCTGACGTCAAAGATGGACACAGACCCTAGTGACCCAAGTAGTGATGTTCTCTTCACCCATGGATCCGTTCGTGGCTACGTGGGAGCTTAGCCGCGGGGTCTCCTTGTCTCAACTCTGAGGTGGCAGTGATCTGCGACTTTGATTCTGTTTCTCGGCGGATTCCAGTGAGACATCCCATCGGGCTCATGGTGGATGAGGAGAAGAAGGAACTTTACATCGCATCTCCAGCCCATGGACGGAAGGATCAGGAAGGAACTGTGACTGGGATCTGAAAAAGCGAGCTAAGTTTTTGGGTTCTAGTACGATTTTGTACGTTTTTGTTGGTGGCCCAAGTCTGGCGAATGATGTGTGAAGAGTTGCTCAGCGGGCAAACGTGGCCCCAATCAGGAGGACCAGCAAGGAGAAGTTCTGGTTTTTGACCTGAGAACTGACAAGTTGCTTCGAAGGCTGAGACATGAGACTTGGAGACAGATGGAATGATGGAATCAGTGATCTGGGAGCAGTTGGTGTTTCTTAAGAATTTCTATCTCCCCTGCCCCAAAGATGGGTTGTTGAAATTCGTTGTGGTTGGGTTAGTAGAGACTTTGAGGGTTGCCCATTTTACAGCCATCTTGGGCACGTTCTTTTTATGTCGAAGCAACCCCCTCAGGCTTCCATGTTTGATGCCTGCTGGAGCATATGACTCAAGAGTAGTCCTCAGCTAAGGCAGATTGAGAGTGTTCAGCATCAGCAGGA
>VSDK01017324.1:314772-339195 GCA_009767595.1 Symbiodinium kawagutii | reverse complement strand
TGAATATCCCAAACACTGCACACGTTTAAACAACAAAGTCACAATGAGCAGTGGGTCGTAGTTGATAGCGGTTCATTTTGATGTTCAAGAGCTTTCCGCAGTTGCATCCAGATGGGGTTGACTGTGTTTGTTTGTTTGTTTGTTTGTTTGTTTGTTTGTTTGTTTGTTTGCCAGTTTTTCATGTTTTTGCATGTTTTTTGCATGGTTTCGCTTGTTCACGTCAAACGCAATGCCAGCATTTGATTCGATTATGACGGTTTCACTGGGTTACGGCATACCATGACATACCCATCAGTCCTTGTGTGTGAGTCCTTTTGAGTTTTGGTTTTTGATGCCGCTAATTGTCACGCAAATGCGACGGGACATTATCATACAAAAAAAGGCACCTCTCTCGAGCAGCGGAAGCTGGCGGAAGCTTCGCGGAAGGAGTCTTGTTGCGGAAGCTCGCGGAAGCAAGTTTAAACTTCCATCACACATGACACTTGAACCCTGAGCAGAATCAATACTGCGCTCACACTGTGGCCGCGGAAGCAAAAGTCTTCAAAACTGGTTCGCGGAAGCTCGCGGAAGCAATCTTTCAACACAAGCCTCTGCGGAAGCTCGCGTCGTGGCCGCGGAAGCGCTGCGGAAGGTTTGGCGGAAGGAATGAATAATGTCCTTCTGTTTTGAAGGGAGTAAAAACCACAACTCATATGATCAGCTCCAAAAGCTAATTTGAACATTTGTTCTCCCTCAGTACACTGGTTTGACCCATGCCCACAATGATGGGAGATCTATATTCACAATATGTACCCCAACAATAGTAGAATAGTTGGAGTTTTCCCCATTATAAATGACCATTTTGGAGGTGGTTAGGGGGTACCACCGTTTACAGACAAACCCCTATCCTCAAAACCGCGCATTGCACCCGTCATGGAATTCCCGGTGTCCAGTTGTGAGCAGCTGAGGAGGGGATGGAACATCCGACCAACATGGTACTGCGTAAGGACGCAGTCATTGTTGCCTCCCAGACTCAGAAGTCAATCTTGGACTCTTGGATTTGGTTGGTGAAGTTGCTTTTTGGCTAGTGGTTTTCATCATTTTTGTTTTTCCCTATTTGGGATGGTAGGCTGATTGACTGAATAATGAGTTTTCAGAGTGGTTGAAACCACGAGCCAGATATGTTTGTGTTCTTTGCTTTGCCATTTGTTTCTCACTTAGCTTCTGAACAAAACTTGAACCAGGGCATGTTTTGTTGTTTTTGTGTATGTGCACGGACACCCTAATAGACATCCGCATGGAGTAGTGGCTAGTGCATGCGATGTACGATGTTGCTGCATATGGATAGATGGGGTCGTGCCGCCTGAAGTCTAGAAAGACGCAAAGGGCTCCTAGGAATACAGCCGATCGAAAAAAGAAGCAGCCTGCGCAATCTCGAAACAACAGCCGGACTTATCCAATCCTAGCTTTTATTCATCAATGTGCACAGTTGATCATGATCATGGCGTGTATAGCTATATTTTTCTCGCCGTGTTTCTGTGGCTTCGATCAGGAATTTGATCGCAGCAGTGGAGAATTTTCGAAGGTTTTGATCCAAGACCTTCCAGACGCACCAGAGCAGCCTGTCGGATGGCGGAGTTTCCCAAGGTCATGAGCACTGGTTCGGGTTTCCCGGGGGGGAAAACGCTCAAGCACCATTTGGATGGTGGATCAAGGTGATGGTTATGTTATGTTGTGTTGTGTTGTGTTGTGTTGTGTTGTGTTGTGTTGTGTTGTGTTGTGTTGTGTTGTGTTGTGTTGTGTTGTGTTATCTTATGTTATGTTATGTTATGTTATGTTGCCCTCTGTTGAACTAACATGGCAATGGAAAATCCACCATTTTGTTAGGAAACCCTGGGAAATCATCCATTGACGGTGGATCTTCTATTGCCATGTTAGTTCACCAGAGGGTATGTTATAAGTTATGTTCTGTGTTCTGAATTCTGTGCTTTGTGTTCTGCGTTTTATGTTCTGGGTTCTGTGTTCTGTGTTCTGTGTTATGTGTTATTTTATCTTATGTCATGTTATGGGCACCGTTTGAAAAATGGTGCTTTGTAATTTTACCATCACATTTAGCCATTTTGCAGCACAAATATCGCTTGACAGCTGGTGAATTCATGTGGATCTCGATATCCGATGTAGATGGTGACCCTGTACCTTTCGTCCAGGATCCCAAACAACCAACACAAGCTACGATGTTTTCCCCTCAACATTTCTTAGATCTAGAAGCGCTTGACAAACCAGAGTGACGAAGTCGATTGTTTGGGGTACCAAGCAAGCAGCCTTGTATAAGCCACTTGGTTTCTGGAAAGCTGCATGAGTGCCTCAGACAGACAGCGAATTGGATGAGGCTTAAGCTCAATCAGCATGTGATGGTGCGCGAAACCATGGACTTGAGACAATCACACATTTCTTTTGCCACCAAATGTTTGCACTGCTTGATGCTTCTGCTCGCTTGGGGGTGCCAAATTCACTTTAGTAGCCACATTTTCCCACTCGGTTTAGGGGTGCAAAGGGGCAACCCCCGGTCCTTGCTGGCCTTTTAGCGAGCGCCATGTGGCAAGCCGCTGAGGAACATCATGCTGTCTCCATGCTGAATTTTGACAGTTAAAAGTTTCAGCTCCACCCTGTGTTGAGCTCGGGGCGGCGCTGCCCCAGGACAGTGGAAGCAGGGTGTGTTCATAGCCATGTAATCCCATGTGCCCAGACAACCCAAGGGGAGAATGAGTAGACCATGAGTAGATCCTTAGTCCAGAAAGCTGCGCAAATGGATTACACTTGTGCATGAACATGCCCAGTATAGTGTCGAAATGTAGCAACTGAGGAAGTTGTGATGTTTTCCCTCGGGAGCCTGGAAATCCGGGCGTTCCCGATGAGCGAGCAATCTGGTTCGGGCTGGTGTCCTTGAAGGCCAGGTCACTTCTGGCTATCTTGGAAGTGCCGGTGGGACCCTCTCTGCGCTCTTTAGGAGCAGTCGGGTCCAACGATCCGACAGGGGTCCCTAACCAAACCGGAGCCAGCCTTTGATTTGGCGCCTCGATCACCAGTACCCGCGAATGACTCTGAAAAAAAAGCCGCGGTGACTTTGGACCGTTGCACATGTTGATCGATGCGAAAACTATCTTGAAGCTGGATGTTTCCTCTGCGGGTACAGCGGCTTTACTGCGACAATTTTGGTCACGAAGATCCCCAGAGATCCAACTTTCGGCATCAAATCAGATCCCCGGCTGCCTCCGTCCTCACCAGCACCGTAGCTACATGGTACGGCTGCTGCCAGGCGCATCTGGCACCGCCAAGCCCCCGCGCTTCCTCATCCATAGCGTCTTCCCGAGGATGGGGCTGAAGCCGGAGGAAACCGTTGCCATGGTGGTTATTGGTGGTGAATGGTGGTAGAAACTATGGGAAAAGATGCTGGTGAATGGTGCTTGTTGGTGGTTAGTGGTTAACAATAATGGATAAGTTCACCGGCCCCCGTCCTCACCAGCCCCGTAGCTACATGGTACGGCTGCTGCCAGGCGCATCTGGCACCGCCAAGCCCCAGCGCTTCCTCATCCATAGCGTCTTCCCGAGGATGGGGCTGAAGCCGGAGGAAACCGTTGCCATGGTGGTTATTGGTGGTGAATGGTGGTAGAAACTATGGGAAAAGATGCTGGTGAATGGTGCTTGTTGGTGGTTAGTGGTTAACAATAATGGATAAGTTCACCAACAATAACAGTGCATGTATAAGAACTGTATATGGTCTTTTTTTGAAAATGGGGGCACCCCCAAAATGGTTTGTCGATTACTATAAAAAGTTCCAAAGCTGGATGATTGGGGGTATCCCTATATTGAGAAATCATCATATACCGAAGACTGTTAGCAAAGTTGACAAGGGTTGATAATAATGCGTGATATTGATATGTAAAAACATATATAACATACAAGGTCAACAAAATTGACAAGTGTTGACGATTGACGGCCAACAATGGTTAAGCAGGGTTGATGATTGATGGTTTGTTATTGATGATGGTCAATAATGGTTAGCCAGGGTTGATGGTTGATGATTAGCAAGAGTTAACCAAGGGTCAGTGATGCTTCATGATGAACAAACATGATAGATGATGATTAAGAATAATTCATGATGGGCGATCATGGCTTGTAATAATTGATGATTATTCATGTTGGCTAACAGTGGCTTTCAAGGGTGGATGATGCTGGTTGATAATGATTAATAAAATATTAGTTAACCATCCTCGATTGACCATTCTGTTGACCTTTGGCAAGAGAGCTAGTGGAATTCATGAATTAACCATTTATCAACCACTCATTAACCCCCTAGTTACCTTGGGGGAAAGTACAGTAAGATACATGTGGAAAACGATCATTTTACATGGGAAAAGCCTCCAAAACGTGGTGGTTCTCCACATTTGTGAGTTTAACCCCGGATGTACAACGTCTCTCTCTTTCTCTCCATATATACATACATACTTTATATGTCACATGCATACATGCTATTCTTGTTTCTGTTGACCAAATGTTACAGCTACAGCTAGTTGTCGATTGCATATTACCAATTGACAACCACTGAACCATACATGACATGTATACACTCTTGTATAGGTGTACTGATAGCCAACAAATCATATGAATACAACCTTCAACCCATAACCCAGCAGTCACCAAGAACCAATAGACATCATGGCTATAACACTGCCTAGCTGACTTCATTCAAGAATCACATGTTGACCAGCTGGTTCAGATGTGTTTCAGCTGCTCCCTTGCAGCTTGGGGCCAGCCACACCACGTGGCAGAGAGCAATAGAACCAATCCATAGGAATCGTTTGCAGCTGGAAGTTTAAGCCCCAACGTGTGTAGACGAACGAATAGAAATCGTTTGGGGTCATTGGGTATCACTCTCGTTCATTTGCGCATAGTGTTGCATGTTTGCGTGTAGATTCTTACGCATATAGACACATACATGTGTATCCATATGTGCACACAAGTAAAATGACGGTTTTAGTTCGGATTGAGCAGCGGTCCCAGGACTGGTGATAGGAGGTCAAGCAATGTCTCGGGTCTGGAACTCAGTGCTCCATCGCGACCAGCTGTGGGAAAGCTTGGCAGTAGAAAATGTTGGGCAAGGTCTGATCACCAGGGGACCAGTGGAGCAGGTGTATCATTGCTTAGCCTAGGGATTCTCATCACCGAAGTTCCACTTCATGGACTGCTGTAAAAGCTTCGATTACAGGGTTACACAGCTCAATTGCAATCAGCGGGGCATATAGAGGTTTGAGAACTTGCAACTCAGCCTATTAAACAAAAAATCAATCCTCTATATTACCTTACACAATTTCAGTATTGTTTCGATCATGTTGGGCACCAGGCTGGACCACAAATTGGGATGTTTTTCCTTGAGCCATGCTGTATATTCAATTCGCCGGCCGAAAGATTTGGCGACACGTATTGTGTAAAAGTTTGCGGTCGGATTTGATTTGGTTGTGTAAAGTGTTTCCGTTTAAAGGTGTGTCGGTGCGGAAAACACAGAAACCAAACGTGTGATTAATCGCAATGTAAAACAAGCAAGAACGCTTGGAAACCCACTGTAAGCAATAGTAAGGCAACCCATAGACATACTGCAAGACACATTTCCAACAGCCATTTTTGTCTACCAATACTGCTGCATGAAGAGGACGAGGAGAAGACGTGTAGAGGAAAAAGACAACCAGGAGGAGAAGGAAGAAGGTGAAAGAGAACAGCAGCGAAGAGAAGTGACGAGGTGAGGAGAGACGAGACATTTTCAGAGAAATGAATAGAAGCACTTCAGTAAACTTAAGCTAAAAAATCAGGTAAATAACTTCAATGAATGAGGAAATCATTCAGCTAAAAACAGACCACGATGACAATATAAAAGGCTGGCAGCAGCTGCCGAAATTCACCGAGGCCCCGGGAGGTCCTCCTGCCATGGAGCGTGCCCATTTGGCGAATGGCTTTAGGGGTTCCTTGGCCTTGGGCGTCATGACAGGCTGGTTGGGTAGTTGGTTGGTTGGTTAGTTGGTTAGTTGGTTGGTTATTTGGTAACTGCTGAAGCAAGAAAGTTGGTCGGTTAGTTGGTTATTTGGGTTGGTTAGTTGGTTGTAGTCTGATATACCGTAGCTGTTGAAAACCAACAAGGATAGTAGGATATAACAACTCACAACAATGGGGTACATGCCAACTGCAACTGTTCAAGGTTGGCTCATTGGTTGCTGAATTGGTTCGTTGGTTTTGATTGGTGCAGGATGAAGTGATGATGGGAGCACAATCATTGGTAGGAGTAAGAAACCATTTCTTGGGAATCTCTGGTAGGGAGATTGATGATAAGGCATGGATGCTCATGGGGCACCATGGTATAGAACAAAAGTGTAGCACCATGGTGGAATCATCAACACGAGTCTGCCACATTATGGATGTGAAATATTCCTAAAGAGAGCAATCACTGGGCCATGGATGATTTGGCCGGTCTTTTGTCATGGTGGTGCGTGGGGAAATACGATCACCCACAAGCAGGGAATATCACTATTGGCCAACCAGTGTTTGATGGTATTCAATGGGCTTATTTTTTGATTCTCCAAATATCTCAACATGATGCGCAATCTGATACACACACACACACAAGCTGAAACTGCTGAGTTTCAGATGTATCTGATAGACGACGGTAGCGGACTATTTCAGACACGGTTCAGTTCAAGTGTCCGCTCTGATTCATCGACCTGTTTGCAAGCTTTGCTGTTAAAACGCTGAGAAATGGTAAAGTATTGAAGGATCCAACAGTCAAAGTAGAGCTGACTTGTGAATAGAAAAAGTATCCATCCATATGCCTGGCGCTAAAAACATGGTATTTGGAGATTTACGAGCCTGAACCGCCAGAACTTCCATGTTGCTTGGTCGAACTTTCCCAACCATTCACCAACCATTTACCAACCATTTCAGAAATGTTGAAATGGCCAGGTTTGAACGACTTCCCAACCATTTCAAACCTTACTTGGCTTCAGAAACCTGGCTTTTCCCAAGGTTTACCAAGCATTGACCAAGCTTTTCCCAAGCATTTCCCACTCCCATCAGTTGACCTCCCCGTTGCCTCCACGGTGCCGGGCCAAGCTCCAGGTGCTCCAGGTCTTCCAAGTTCCGAGGCCAGCGAGCCGGCAGTAGATCATATGAGTGGTGGTTGAGAATGGAGTTAGTAGCGGTTTACATGTGTGGTTAATAGTGGATATGAATGGATACTGTAGTGGATATAATGGTTCTCATATGTGGTTGATAGTGGATATGATGGTTAACATGTGTGGTTAATAGTGGATATGATGGTTAACATGTGTGGTTAATAGTGGATATGAATGGATAATACTGTAGTGGATATAATGGTTCTCATATGTGGTTGATAGTGGATATGATGGTTGACATATGTGGTTGATAGTGGATATGATGGTTAACATGTGTGGTTAATAGTGGATATGAATGGATAATACTGTAGTGGATATAATGGTTCTCATATGTGGTTGATAGTGGATATGATGGTTAACATATGTGGTTGATAGTGGATATGATGGTTAACATGTGTGGTTAATAGTGGATATGATGGTTAACATGTGTGGTTAATAGTGGATAAAATGGTTAACATGTGTGTGGTTACTAGTGGATATAGTGTTTGACATATGTGGCTAATAGTAGTCAGGGACAGCAATAGTTACCGTAGCCGCATAGTTTAGGGGATAGTAGCTATAGCTGACATTGGTGACATATTAGCGAGCTGGCCATAGTGGTTAACAGGGGATGGTGACTAACAACAGATAGGGCATAGGTATAACTCAGGGTATACAGATAGGTGTGAAGGTTATTATCTTGGCGATTCACATGGACGGTATACATGAGTATTGGTGATTATATTTAATGGCGATTGACTGATTAAAGCCGTATGATGATGGATAAATGGTTGACTGTTGAGAATACGTCAATATATCCATGTTGACAATAATTGGCGATGAACCCTATGGCAGGACCATCACTACGCCTGGCTCCACCCAAATGAGCAAGTATTTTAACCATTCGGCAACTGAAAGAAGCTTACAGTACCTTATCTTGAACATGGCTCAATTGTTCATACAGATTCAAGATACCCGTGTATGCATATATATATATATATACACACACACGCATGTATACTCACTATTCGCACATGTATTTATGGATGGGAATCACGCCATGAGACACTCGACTACTTTATAGCTAATCATATTTGGGTAATTTGGTGTCTGGTACTTCAACTGGGACAGCAGCTCCACCAGGACTCTCGGAAAAGTTCACATAGGCCAGGGAAGTTTCGCACCCGGACGCTTTGCACTGATGGACTCGGCCATGAAAAGCCTGGGATTCCGTGAAATGAGCGATTTTGGGTCACGGAACACCCCTGGGATTTTGGGAAATAGTGCAGAAAAGGCCGCATGTGACTTGGCATTGGCAGATCAGTGTGTTGCAGTCTTTCTGGTTCTGCAGCCTGGCTCATCGATCTGAACGTCACTGCTGTGACGAGTCTGACTGTCCAATCATCAGCACGGCCATAGCCCGCAACTTCTGCAACCAGCCATGATCGTTAGTGGGGAATGCAGTCTAGACTACGGATGCAAGCAGCCATGTTTCCCCACCGATCTATTTGTATGCACCCAGGGTATCAGCATGTACCAGGCCTTGACTCAAAGAGTCACACTGACATCGCTGGTCGCTAGAATACCTCAGAAGGACCTCACCAGAAAGGGCGATGGCAAGAGACAAAGGTCATGGTTAGCCATGATATAATGATAAACTATGACTATGACATATCACGACATATCATGACATATGAGCTGATCTTATTGGGTAACCAGTATGACTCCAGAATGACCAATAACCATCATAAACCACCGATGGAGTCGCAGCCAAGTTGTCGCCGATGGGGTCAGTCTCTTTAGCTGTATTGATCATTCAAAAAAGGGGTAGATGAACATGGATGAACATCTCAACAGTTGGATGAGTTTGGTGATTTGTGATGTTTTTGATGTGCCTCATGGCTAGACTCAATTGTTTGGATCCAACCGTGTGTGAAGCGTAGCTACATGATTTGGCGGCCGAAGTTGGCCCCAAAGACAGTCCTTTAGCCCCAAAGTCGTTTTCGCACAAGCCGAAGTTTGGCATTTCCTTGGCACCTCTATTCTACCTGTGACCACCGGGACCCAACGTTCTCATCATGTCATCCATGGGCTTCATGCGAGTGCTGCGTGCCAACGCTGTAGCCCTGCTGGGCAGCGATGCCCAAGCAACCCGGGAACTGTTTCAGCTGCTGGACGCTGGAGCAGCTTCTGATTATCGCTTCGCTCAGGCCCTTTTGAATGGCAGAAAAACACTGCCCTGGGTCAGAGACTGGCAGGAAAAACGTCACTTAGCCACAAGGATCAGAAGCATTTTCCAGGCTCTTTGGGTTGTTGGTCAAGTAGCTATTGTTCATAGAACGCTTTCGGGGCAGTAAGGAAGCAAGGATTGCGGTAAGAAATCCTGGACTTTGGATCTACTTAGCACCTCCCACTAAGAAGCAGAACAGGTGCTGTCGGATGTCCATCCCTAGGAGCTGATCCACAACTTCATTGGGCGCATCCCTCGTCGCATGCCACTGGAGCTCCAGATCGCTATACGCCGCTGTCCAGTGTGCTGTTGGCTTCGCCTCGGCACCGCTTGGCTGCGATGTTGCAGAAGTGGGGCTTGGCTGAGGACACAGCAGATGCAGCGATGGCAGCGGCCACGAGTCCTTCTCCTGGATCTGCATCGCTGAAGAAGGATCCGTGTGAAGGGGCAGAATCATTCCCCAAAGATGCAACGAACTGATTTTGCCACACCAGGGATCCCGATTTCCAAGGATTTCCTTTTGGTTTTCATGGTGTTTTCACCTTTCCAAATCTGCAAACACCATGGAAACCTATGGATATTCATGGCCCCACCAGGGATCGCCACGAAGCTCCAGGCTGCGATGAAATTCCTGGAGCTTCCAGCGTCATCTTTGGGGGGTTTGACAGCGAGGCTCAGCGGAAGCTGAGGGATGAGGGGATGAGAGAACCAGTGGAGTTAGTAGTGGTTAGTAGCGTGTGAGTGGTAGGAATAGTTGGTAGTGGTTAGTTGTGGTCAGTAATAGTTAGGAATGCTTCCCAGCGGCGAGGCGTGTGAAAGACCTGGGTTCCAATGGCAACTGTGGAGACGCGGCACGCAGCGCGGCGGAAGACTGGCGCTTTGCAGCGGCCAAGCTGCTCTTGGAAGCTCCTGCAGGTGCCAGATCGCCGCGAATCACACGGAGGTCGCAATGGAAATGCTGAATTTGTAGATTAATGATGGTTAACTAACTGGTTAGCAATTAACGGTGGTTGGCAATGATTGTAGTTGTCTTTAGCAGTTAATGATGCTTAGCAATGATTAATGATGGTTAATGTTGGGTAAGGATGGTTAATGATGATTAAATGGTACCTATTATTGATGATGGAACGATATGTTGTGGTTCGCGATGGTTAGATCACTTAATATGTAGTGCTGAGCAATGGTGGATGATGATTGACCGTGGACGATGGATGATGGCTGACTGCACGCTTAATCCGCACAGAAATGCATAAATGGTGCATTGATGGTCAATCGTAGGGGATAACAACCAGCAGTAGTAGGGCATATCATGGGTGAATGATGGTAAATCACGGTTGATGATGGCTACAAGCGAAGGTGAATGGCAGCTAATAGTGACTAGTAGTGGCTGGTTAGATGAGTGTCAACTATACCGGGATGCATGGGTGTATCCAAACGTGATTAGTATCCCAAAACTGGCGCAAAACAGTCATTCGATGTCATTGATACTTGTGGGGAAACTGTGTTTGTCATCTTTGTCTTGTTGGTTGAGGATGGATTTCCATGATGACTGAATTCAAAGTCAGATGCCTTTGTTAGCATGTCTTGTTGTCCTGCATTTTTCCCCTCTTAAACTGAGAGCAAGCACATGAATCTAGGCGCATGGTTTCTTCTTTGTTGAAAGCTGCAAAGGCTTGGTGACTATTCTGCACCACTGCTTTGCTGATGTGTTTTGGTGAAGCGGTGAGTGTGAGCGAAGTTGTTTGCGCAGTTAAACAATGAGACCATGACAACTGTGTCAAAATTTTGGGTAGACATTTGACTCGCCCGATTGTTTGTTAAATTTGTTGACGCTGATTGGACATTTCAGCATGTGGCATCACAGGAACTGTGACATCATGCAAATCCCTCTTCACAAATTTGTATGCAGGGTGAGCAGGACTTTCACCACTGCTCACACAATAGGCTCGCAAGCACAAGCAAATTCGCTTCTCAAATGATCATGTTGTTCTATTTTATTGGTGGGGAAACCGCTAGGCTAGTTTTGGGGGCACACCATCAATGGACACCACCATCCTTCAGAAGGAAGCGCTTTGCCATCCTTGACGGATTCGCGTGGCCGAACTGCTCTACATCATGCAGCAGCAGCCGGGGACAGAAGAATCATCGAGATGTTGCTGAAGGCTGGAGCAGAGCCTCAGATCAAGGAGAGCAAAGAGCTGGCGGTCGCAGGAGTGTTACACTAATCTGGCTGGCATTTTACGAATCACTTATATACTTGTGTGACAAAACCACCAATACCAGATCTTGCTATTGGTGGGTTTTCACATCACGTTAAGCGCCATGGTCGGCTGACAGCCTATGCTGTCCTGCAACCACGAACTTGGGAAGGGACCAATCAGAACCTGGTGGTTTCAACCTATTCCTCGGAGCCAACATGCCTGGCCTGGCGGTTGAACCTGGTTGGAGCATCCCCAACAAAATCCACACTCAAAGCCGTTTATCATAGCAGGCACTTGGTGGGATGAAAATCTTCAAAACCACCAAGCAGATCAAGTAGATTTTGACCAAATGAGTCAATTAAACTTTATGGATATTGATGTGATTCGTGGCCAATTAACCTGAACAACCTGTGGCGCATCACCCGGGGACCGTAGAATCACCCGGCGACCCCTCAATGCCTTGGTGGCAGGACCAGCATGGCCGCACGGCCGCGCACGTCGCCGCGGCGCATCGACATCGGGAGCTGGCCGTCGAGTTGAACAGCGATGCGGTGGACACCTTCGGTCACTCGGTGAAGGCCATCCTGGAACTGCAGCAGCTGAGTGCCGTGCCCACGGTGGAGGAGACCCGGCACGGGGTGCATGTTGGACATGGGGAATGTTGGGGCTTCATGGTGGGACTTCATGTTGGGGACCATCCTTTTTTTTGCAGTATCATTAAACGAAGAAAAGACATCGGACAATTTCGTAGTCCCTTCTTGGAGAAACAGTGCTCTTCTTCAGCCTCCCAAGTGAAAGTGGAACAGCGTTCTTGGGTCGAGTGGCTTTGTCATTCTTTGTAGCTGGAATTGGACCTCATGACTGGAACACCATTTCCACTTCCCAAATATCCAATACTTTTCGGTGGATTTTCTCACCTTGCAAGGCCGAAGCCTTTTCTTTCGACTCAGACTTCATCCCTTCCTATGTAGCGGTGAATCGGCCGTTGCTCATCAAAGGTCCGGGGAACAACCCGAAACAACGGAACAACCAGGGCTGCACTGAAGAAGCAGTACAGGGTGCTATTACACGCGCCACGCAGGCACAAGTTGGTTAAGCCCCTCCACATCATGTGTGATTTCATAGTTACCTACCATAATGAGCCTATAGTGATGTGATATAGACCGACTAATGTACAAAATTCCACAATTGATACATATCTATCTGCGTATATAATATATGTACATAATATATATATATATACGCGATGTTTATACACATGCATATGTAGCTATCTCTCTATCCTGCATATGTATCTATCTCTCTATCCCTCTTATCCTCTCTATCTATCTATTTACCTATCTATCTATCTACCTATCTATCTATCACATGAATGAACGCATCATTCCAATTTAGCTGCTGAGTTACAGCCGTGACGTTGACACAACCAGGTACACTTGGGACCGCCATTGGGTTTCTCCACCCTGGAGGTGGCGCCATGCATTTGGAAGCAATGAGCTGGTCAGACTACCGATATCTGCAGGAAGACTTGGGCAGAGAGGTGGTGCAAGCTGCACCCGTGCCATATTCCAAGAACATGGGTCTCTCTGGAGGCGGAGCTGGTTTTTCCACCGTGTGGATCAGAATGGATCATGGTGCGACTTGTTGCTAGGCAGTCAAATACTGGTGGATCATGGCCGTCATGCAAGCGAATCATGATGATTGTGCTGATGATATTTGGTGATAGAAACTAATCAGCATCCACTTAGATGTCAACAACCCCGAGTTTTTGATTCCCCGAGTCTAACTGATCGTGTGGCGGGCAAGTGGCCCAAGAACAAGATCTACACTGCCAAGATCAAGCCAAGCAAGGACACAAATGATGCACCCTTTCACCACAGTTCAGAAATATTCAGGGACGCCAATAGCACAAACACCAGTAACGTTATAGCTACCAGAAGTGGTAGCCAGTAGCCTAGACGGTGGTTTCTCAAAATAGGGTACCCCAAAATCACCCAATATTGGTCATTTATGTTCATAAACAAACCATGTTGGGGGTCTCCCAATTTTGAGAAACCACCAAAAAATAATACAGTTGTTATGTATCCACCATTATTGTTGGTTATTATCCCTTATTACTGACCATCAACCACCATTAAGTGAGAAGTTTCACTGCCATCACCCCGCTAGGCGTTGAGGCGCCACTGGCTGAACTGCTCTCGTCGCCAAAGGTGTGGCGGAGCGAGGAGCCAAATTCAGAAGTGCCGCGGAGCATGGCATGGCATTTTCTGGTTGGTTTCAATAAGGTTTCTATAGGGATTTATAGCCATGAACAATGGTTGATGACACGGGATAATTAATCACCAACACTAGTGGTTAAACAACTGCTGGTTGGTGGTTTGAAATATCTTCTATTTTCCCTACTATTGATGCATGGTCGGTTGTTTGACGAGCATGTTTTTCACGGGGGTTGAAACCACCCACCATTTTTTTTTTGTTGTCGCCCGTCACTTTTTGTTGACTTTTGGCTCATAGGTTAAGAACTCGTTGAAATTGTTGACGCCCGTCGATACTGGTTGCCACTCAAGATTGTGCTCGCCACCTTTTCGGACAAGTTTTTGATGGCAGAAACTCCCGTGCAATGTATAGATTTTGTTGAAAGCCAAGTCAGCAGCCATGCAAGTTCTGGTGTTTGTGTTGACAGATTCACGGGAGATTCTCAGAAGTTGCAGAGGAATACCTCTGAATCCAGGAGAAAACATGGGCCATAGTGACTTGGAGAAGTTGTGCAGCATTTTTCAACCCTTGCCTTTGCAAATCTATGAAATTGGTCCTATTCACCAACCATGAACTGCAATCAACCAAAACATTCATCATCATCAAGCAAGCATCATTAGCCAACCATCACTCACCAAGCATCATTTATCGTCATTCCAACATATTCCAAACATCGTAAACCAACCATCGCTCACCAAGCATCCTTCACCAACCAACTTAAACCAACCATCCTTAACTAACCATCAACCATTTGTTAACCAACATATCAACATATATCAACCATCTGAGGTGCCGGATCCTTCAGAATCTCCTTCCTACATTTTCGATGCCAGTGTCCTGCGTCGTCGCCGGGACGTGGTCAAACGGGCCACGGCCATGAGCACGGCCTTTATGGAACGGCACTGCTCCCACGTCCGCGTGCCGCAGTTCGGTGTGGGATTTCGTGGAGCGGGCGCCCCGATGCACACGCATCATGCCGCGCTCAATGCATCCTTTGCAGGTGCGAAGTGGAAGCAGTTTGTTTAAGTTTGAGGCTGTTTTTGCTTTGAGAAGTGGAACCAGTAGGTTTGAATAGGTTTGAGGGATTTTGAGGATTTGAGTTTTCCCGTGGGGGAGTGTCTTTGTGTGTTTGTGTGATGCCTGCAGGAAAGAAACGCTGGCTTCTTTGTCCACCTGAAGTGGCATCGTGGAACCTGGACCCTGTATCTACCAGCAGAACAGATCGCTACAAGAGTCACTAAGCCGCAAAGAACCCGCATGTTGGACAGCCGCGCGCACGGAATGGACGCAAAAGCGGGGAATGCTGGGATCATCATTCTGATTAATCCTGGTTTGCGGCTGCATCAATGATCTGGGATGAGTCAGGATTATGATCCATAGCCATGATCCGACCATACGGGATATAATTCAGTATGTTGTTGTCGTGGTCATCGTCATCGTCATCGTCATCGTCATCATCATCATCATCACCATCATCATCATCATCATCATCATCATCATCATCATCGTCGTCGTCGTCATCGTCATCGTCATCGTCATCGTCATCGTCATCATCATCATCATCGTCATCGTCATCGTCATCGTCATCATCATCATCATCGTCATCGTCATCGTCATCATCATCATCATCATCATCGTCATCGTCATCGTCATGGTCATCGTCATCGTCATCATCATCATCATCACCATCACCATCATCATCATCATCATCATCGTCATCGTCATCGTCATCGCCATCATCATCATCATCATCATCATCATCATCATCATCATCATCATCATCATCGTCATCGTCATCGTCATCGTCATCGTCATCGTCATCATCATCATCATCATCATCATCATCATCATGGTCATCGTCATCGTCAACGTCATCGTCATCGTCATCTTCAACGTCAACGTCATCCTTGCCATTGATCTTTTGTTTCTGTCAAGAACCGGGCTGCTGAAAGGATTTCCCATCACGATCCTAGCTGCTGCTTGCAACCAAGCGTCAGAGTTTCTGAGGTCAGTTGGATGCAGGTCTCATGTTTGAGTTGCAGCAGGACACTGCAGCGAAACCGCCTATAGGGATGATGCTGCAAGGGACTTCGTCCTGTTGGATCATTGGGACTGTCCCACCACAAAAATGCGCAGTCGCTTTCCATTCTTTGATAACTGGGGAAAACACCAGTATGGTATCCATCATGCATTTTCGATCAGCAGTAATGAAAGCGATTGTCGTCATCGTCGTCATCGTCGTCGTCGTCGTCCTCCGCCTCCTCATCATCATCCATGATTGCGATCAATCCTCACCAGTTCGCCAGTTGCCAATCCATGCTGCAAAGCCGCAGGAGCCCGGCGATTTGTTGTTTGTCCCCGAAGGATGGGGGCATGCCACGATCTTGGAGAGCTATGCGGCACCACGGCAGCAAGCTGAGGGGGTCTGTTCGACAGAACGAACATGAAGGAACTCTGGTGCATGGTTGACGGTGGTTAATATGTTGATTCATGGCCGTTAGAATGATGATGAATGGTGGTTAATGATTAATGGTGGTTACTAGTGGTTAGTAATAGGGGTTGATGGTGGTTCATAAGATTTCAATCGATTTCATAAATCATCATGAACCCTTGTTAAGCACCATCAACCTTTTTTGGCCACCTTATTTCAACGATGCGTTTAACACGTTTTGACCATCTGATGCATGAAATGGTTGATGAATCATGGTGGTCACTGTCAATCTCGTGAACCAATGCTGGTTAATGATAGCAGATGTCGTTGTTCAACAATGGTCACACATGGTGGCTAATGATGGCAAATGTCGTTGTTTAGTGATGGTCACCCATGATTCATAATGGTTGATGATGGTTAGCAAGATAGTATGGGTATGTATTGGTCAATCAATGGGGACAACCAAGCGTCGTAACTGTCGAGACTCAATGATATGAACCTGTCCATAAACCCCAAAACCATCCCGGAATGACCAGTTGGCTGTTGGTTGATGGTTGATGGTTGATGGATGACTTGGATCGTTGGCAGATCTCATGGCTCGAAATCAGTGTCTCGCATGGCAGCTGGATGTTTTAGGCTCCAGCTTTTCCTTTTCAGAAACGAATCGTTGTCAAACCCTGGTTTCAGCCTCGAAACTAAGATTCACCTTTCCAAGTTTGTATCCCAGCAGATAGACGCATGCTAGCTGCTAGTCCTAGCAGGAAAAGATAGGAAAATCATGGAAAGAGCTTCATCCAATGCTTCAACGAGGGTGCAATGTCCCCATGGCGAGGTCAACCCTCGCCTCGCCCCACCGGCTTCGCAGGTTGGCGTGGCGCAAGAGTTTGTTCCCTGGACCAGCATCCATGGCCTCTTGGACGGTATGGCGGACCATGTTGCAGGTGAAACGACGATCTTTTGGATCGTTTCGCCTGTCATATCTCAAAATAGGCAATCCCCCAAATCATCTTTTGTTAATCATTTATCGAGCAATAAACCAACCATTATTGGGGGATCATATAATGAAGGTCACAATAGACTATGTGCATATATCCAAAGGTTCGTAGTAGTTTGATCGATATTGACAATGATACCTATGTACCTATGGCGGATGTCTGGTTATTGATGCAACATCCTAAAAAACCCTTGAGTATTGAATATTAGAGGCCATTTATTAATGTAGAACAAGGTTTAGTTTCACCGATCAGTTGGTCTTGTACAAGCTGATGTAAGGGTGGGTTGTTGAGAGTCATGATGATATTGTCTACGAAATGACCATTCCAAGCGGACTGCGTAAATTTTTTGTGGCTGCCGGGTTGGGAAGACATGCTGAACAAGTGCAACCTGCTGTTGCTGATTTGTGATGTCCTCCTGGCATACCAGGCTGACCTCCTGGGACCCCTGGGTTTTCCTTCACCCAGGATAGAGTCATGACTGCACCCGAGCTGTTGGTCAAGCAGATCAGTCGGGTACAGCCCTGCGCAAAGCCGGGGCCGTGGAGGATGCGGAGACGGCGTCGGTGAAGTGATAACCACAAGGGCTCTGAGTCCGTGGTGCAGATGGCTTGCGAAAAGTCATGCTGATAGGGAGCAAAAATGGGGAGTGAACAGGGCGGGAATGAAATGGAATGAACATGAGGAAATTCTTTGGAAGTGAAGATGAAGAATGTTTTCTTAATCTTCTTTGCACTTCTAATTGGCGACCTTTCATTTACTGACAGGCTTGCACTCCGACACTGCGCTCACACATGGCTATGGGTCAAAACCCCGTACCCCTGATTCCCTATCATTAGCCATTGGTTTCCCTACGGTTTTGTTGGTGATTATCCCCCATGAAATTGGTTAGTTAACATTGACCCATAGCCACATGGTTGAGACGCGCAATGGTGGAGTTGCAGTCCAAGCTCATGACAGGAAGTTTCTGGCCCCATGGAAGTTGGTCGGCCAGGTGGCGAGCTGCAGAAGTGGGAACGGAGGAGGTCTGGGCCTCGGGTTCAACTGCAGGGAGATCCATTAGTCAGATGTAGTTCATGTATGTTCATGTCGGAGATCCACTAGTTACAGTAAATGTACTTAAATGTACTTGATATATATGTGAACATGCTTCTAAATTCTTAATAGGAAATCAGCTGCGAAAATGCTTGGGGGGTTGTGAATGTGCATCTACCATTGCCTTGCCGAGGCTTCACCAACAGGTCCGTTGGAGTTTGAACAGGTGCGGCAGCTTGGGCTTCCAGGTGAGTTGAGTCGTTCAGTTGGGTACCGTTGCTGGAGCCGTAGCTGTGGCTCACCACAACAACAATCGTATTTTTTATAGGGCCCCCCTGGAAAACCAGCTATTTCTGTAGAAAATCATCATCTCCAGTGCGAAAACATGGGAAAACACACAGCAATTCTGGATGTCACATGTCATGTGGTTAGTAATGCTTACTAGTTGGTTAATAGTGTTTAACAGCTGGTCAATAGTTGGTTAATTGGTTCTTACTCGTTGGTTTATAGCTGGGTCAAATACACTTTGAGCCAAGCCCAGGGAGGCCCCACATCGACGAGGGATCTGCCCAGGATGTTCGTGAAGCTTCGGAGCAACGTTTGCAGGCGGAAGGAATGGTGGGGCACCAACGGAGCCAGTTTGGGGTACCTGAGAAATGCTATAAAAATGGTTGGTTTGTCATGAAAAATGTGCGAAAAATGGTTGGTTTATTCCGAAAAATGATTGTTCATCGATGATTTCGGGGATCCACTATTTTGAGAAACGCTCAAATGTTGGCAAATTGGACCGAATAAAAAGCTGCATGACTTATATCAATTTGGATCAAATTTGTAAACATCCCTAGGTTTTTGCTCGATCATCTTCTGGGAAGAATGCTCAGCAATCAACAGGGATGTTCACAAATTGGGCCGTGTACAGGTACATGTGGTCCTGACAAGCAAGGCCCGTGAAGTGATATAAGTTTGAAGTGATTTGATGACCAAGACCACCTCCCCGTCACCTGCAAGCTTTCAAAATCAGATCTGTGCAGGTGGTTACGCAGGCTCTTTTCGAGCAATGTGATGAGAGAGGAGCACATGAGAAGCTGCCGGTGCTGGCGGTGGTGGGGATCTGTCCTTGTCATGGTTGGTGATTAGCTTGTCGACATAATGGCAATTACTGGCAACACGAGTTGGGACACCATGGATGATAAGGTAGACAGCAACTAGTGATGTTGCGGACCCTGGGTGAGTTGCAAAGTCACAAGATGTCACAAGCATTGCAGTGAGCCAGATTGGCCAGGGGATGTCGCCGTCGGGCTTTGATGTTTGCTTGCCTGGACATTTGCCATTCCTGGAACAATTACAAGAATCTCAATCATTTGCAACCCCATTCACTATGGTGAAGGGCATGTTCTACCAAGCCATTGGCGTTTGACCTGCTGCGAAGTTAACTGGACACTATAGTATAAAAGCGCAATTCTGGAGATTTCAGCAATCAATTCTGTTAATGCAATCATCCATCAGGAGGATGACTGGAGAATCCTACTATGATTATCAGGACTTTGTTCACCAGAAGTTGTGGTTCAAGTTCGGCATATGCTATAAAGCGATTTAAGATGGGCTGCAGAAACCTGTGTGGATGCAAAGTCTGTGTCCATACACATTGCATCTCTCCAGACTTAAGTAGTGAATAGTTGGCACGTCGGTACCTTTTTTCCGTCTGTTCCTGAAGCTTTTTGGCCACACCCTTCAGGTTGAGGGTCTTCAAACTGCGCCCTCTTCAAGTCTGAGATGCCCTGATCATGCACTGTGCGTTTCCTTCACTCATACACGATGCAAAGAGACAAACACACTGAAAGCAAGCTTCACCAAGATCGGACCGCGCCGTCCTGAGTGCCCACGTGAGGATGCGGCACCCTTTCGTGGAAAGATGGCGAGGTTACGCTCGTGGGTGGGTTTACGGTCGTGGAGGATCCTTGCTACAGAAAGCGGGTTGACCAAGTCATATTGTGACCCGCTTCAGAAATCTGTGCTGGGCAGGTTGTGGATTTACCCGGCAGTACAAGTTCGAGATTATTCGAATCTACAGTAGCACATGGGAGTGCCAACACTCATCAACCACTGCAAAGGAACAGCACTTTGTTGTTATTGTCTCACATGCTGAGTTGTGAAAGAGCCAAATGGCTGTGTTTCCTGAGAAACAAGTTCCAATTTGCTTGGGTTCTTTGATTTTTAATTTTGGATACATCTCAATCTGGAGACCATCCCTGTCAGCGGACAAAAACTTCTCCTGTGACCAATGAACTCCAGCAAGCCGAGGGAATCATATCTATGAGCAGTGAGTAATGGGTAGTCGATGGAAATTTGGTATTTGTCCAGGGAGGCATCTAATTTGACATCCTCAACATATCGAGGCCGACTATGTTTCCCGAATGTGTTCCACCCGTTTCCCATGACGAACCCATTGGTGCATCATTAGGGTTTTCGAGCAAACAACAGTAGCTGGCTGAAAAGTTTCATTTTGCCAATCTAAATCCATTGAATTCGGACAAATTCATCAAATTCACAACAGCTTCAAGGTGTATTGAGTTCATACATTCAATGCTGGTTGATTCATGTTGCTTCTGGTCAATAATGGTTAGTAGAGATACTAATCAACAATAAATGGGTAGTATTACAAATTTAACTTAAAACTATGATTTCACCCATTAGTATTATGGTATTACTAATTTAACTTTAAACAACCCACTATTAACCCATTCCTATTTGCTACTAATGTACATTTGAACAATGCTGGATGGTGGATGGTGGTGGACGGTGGCTGCCAGTTCCAGCTGTGTTGTCGCACCGCCCGTGGGGAGGTGATGAAGTGCCTCCGCCAGCTGCTGAGCGCCTATCGCCTGCCGCAACCCGACCTGCCCTGGAGCTCAGAGCATGGCCCAGGGAGGGCGGATCCCGTGCCCTGGGAGGTCACCGGCACCGGGGCCCAGGTCGCCACAGACCCTCCTGGCCATCTACTCCCAGGCGCGGGCCGTTTCGGGCGCCAAGGACATGCTGCAGTCCAGAACTGGTCCCCGAAAATCACGGGGAAGCCATTTTGATTGTTGGAAGATTTCGCCACTGACCAAATGGTTGGCCACCAATGATGTGAGAGTTGAAAGTTGTGATTTTGTGTGCCAGTTGTGTTCCTCGCAGCAGTGGAATCGAATTTGGGTGGGCCATTTCGCTATGGCTGGACACTTTGTGAGCGAAACAAGAACATAAGCAGAAAGGATAGGCAGCACTTTTGATGTTCGAACCCATCGAGATCTGAGATCTGTTCTTGACTTTCTTTGCGTGTCATTGCGTGTCCTTTAAACGACTACTCAAATTTGCACTGGTTCAGCACATCCGGAAAACGTACGTACTTTGCTAATCTTTGCTCTCTCTCTCTCTCTTCCCCTTTTGAGAGCCCCGGATGGATGGATGGGTGGATGGATGATGGATGGGTGGATGGATGGATGGATGGGTAGATAGGTAGATAGGTAGAAACCTAGATGCGTAGATACGATTAGATACGATTCGATATCTTTGGATACGATTAGATACGAATGTATACGATTAGATACGATTAGATGCGGTTCGATACGTAGATAGATAGATGGGCGGTTAGATAGATAGATGGATAGATGGATAGATGGATAGATGGATAGATGGATGGATGGATGGATGGATAGATAGATAGATGGATAGATGGATAGATGGATAGATGGATAGATGGATAGATGGATAGATGGATAGATGGATAGATGGATAGATGGATAGATGGATAGATGGATGGATAGATGGATAGATAGATAGATAGATAGATAGATAGATAGATAGATAGATAGATGGATAAATAGCCAGACCGACCGTTCGTTCTTCAGAACTCATCATATCTAGCTTCATCCCTCCATCGATCCTGGCATTTTCCCTCAAGACAAACACATGCCGACCCTGCAATCGCCCGGACACACAAATCACCTACCTGTTGGCTAATCCAACCAGCGAGCCAGCACAGGTCAAAGAAGACAATTCCGATGTCCAATCCTGAGCGCAGATTCGTTGGAGTTTCGAGCATGGCTGTAGCCGCAGCTTCGTCCCACTGGGCTTTGCCACATCCCCAGCCGACCCCAGCCGCTTGCTCGGCCCTGAGGTGGAAGGTCTAAACTTGCCGCAAATGTGTAACTTCGCACAGAAGGTGCCTGAAATACCTGAGGTGTCACTGCCTGTTGCTCTACTCTGGAACAAATCGTCACAGCTTTTGGTTCTGAACTGCCAGAATTGGGCTTACCAGTTGTCAAAGGTAGTGTAGCTGCTCACCTTGCAGGATTGCTAAATTGCTATGGCCATGGGGCCACCAATCGGATCCAGTAAGTGGGTAGAACACCAACCAGCCATTTGATAAGAGGAAGATCATTCACCCACTAAGCCACTAAGCTTACAATATCCTTCAGTTCAGCTCATCTACTAAGCCTAGAAGTCAGGTGCTTCAGTCGGGACGAACCTCAGCCATCCCGGGCCCTTGAAGCACCAGAACGGCAGGTGTCAGAAGCTGCGCATCGCTGGGAGGTGCGGCGCATGAAACTCGCCATTGAACCTATGGGCAACGCAGAATTCAGGGTGGGCACATCGTGGCCGCTCCAGGAAAGCTGCCAAGAGCAACAGTCCGGCCCTTGGTGATCCTCCCAAGTGGATGCAGAAGGGTACCCCCAGGGCCCATCCCCACGGTAACCAACCAGTTATGGGGGCAAGCAACGGGGGGACCAGCCGCCAGGGTGAGACTGCCCGAAGAGACCGGTGGCAATCAGGTGGGCTACCGCGTTGGAAGCTGGGAAATCCCGGACAACTGGTGATGGATTGCCATCATTTCTTGTGGAAACTGGATGGAACTGGATGAAAATGGATGAACCGATCGATGAAAATGGATGAACATGGATGAAAATGGTCGTGCAGATAACCAGCAGTCGAACCGGATCTAGGATATGCGAATGATGATAGTGCAGCCATCAGCACTGGGACTAAACCCTACCGAATCTATATTTTGCGATGCCGCTGTGCGGAGATACAGGAACAATGCACACCAACCACTTCCCTCAGTTGTAAGGAGGATGATACCTGCTTACTGACAAACCCTCAAGTAGAAATAAGCAAATATTTACTGGTAGGTGGTTTTAAACATGTGTTATTTTCTCCTTTTTTTATTGTGAAATTAATTATCTCGTGATATCCTTCATTTTGGGATGGTTGGTTGGTTGACGAATAGGGGCCAATAGGGGTGGTTCAACCACCAACCAGACTAAATTGGTTTGCTTTCTGAGGATTTCTTCTTTTGCCAATGTCAGGTGCAACCTACTACCTGGTCCTGGGACCCCTTGGCATCGCTTGATGGCTGACAAGTTGAAGAAGGCCCACCGCATCTCACCGGGATGTCCAACTGCTAGGCCTGGTAGACATTGGTAATCGACAATGGTGAGATGGATCTTTGGTATGCTTGGGGTAATGGTTGATATGGTGATTGACCGTATATATTCTTTGGGTAATAGTGAGATATTGGGAATGGTTGATATGGATCTTTGGCTAATTCTTGATATGATTCATATCAACCATCGTCACCATTGTCAACCACATGGATCTTCGGGTCATGGTTGATATGGTGGTCATCATTGGGGCTACTCTTGCGACTGACCACAAGAGGGACAGAATTCTCGTGGGAAATCATGGGATCAGGGGTGGATCTCATCTACCGATTTTCCAGAAACTGTTTCATGAAAAACTGGAGAACTCTTGGAAAGCACTGTGGCTGGCGCTGTTGCTGTCGCTGCCACTGTTCTGTTGTTGTGGTTGTGTTGGTTGCGGTTGCGGTTGCGGTTGCGGTGGTGGTGGTGGTAGTAGTGGTGGTAGTGGTGGTGGTGGTAGTAGTAGTAGTAGGAGCAGTAGGAGGAGTAGCAGCAAGAGTAGTAGTAGTAGTAGTAGTAGTAGTAGTAGTAGTAGTAGTAGTAGTAGTAGTAGTAAGTAGTAGTAGTAGTAGTAGTAGTAGTAGTAGTAGTAGTAGTAGTAGTAGTAGTAGTAGTAGTAGTAGTAGTAGTAGTAGTAGTAG
>VSDK01017324.1:272690-305565 GCA_009767595.1 Symbiodinium kawagutii | reverse complement strand
GAGTAGGAGTAGGAGTAGGAGTAGGAGTAGCAATAGTAGTAGTAGTAGTAGTAGTAGTAGTAGTAGTAGTAGTAGTAGTAGTAGTAGTAGTACTAGTAGTACTAGTAGTACTAGTAGTACTAGTAGTACTACTAGTAGTAGTAGTAGTAGTAGTAGTAGTAGTAGTAGTAGTAGTAGTAGTAGGCGTTCGTAGACGCCTGCTTGTGTTGCATGGTGTTCCTTGGGGCCCGCATTGCCTTGCGATTTCTTGCCAATCCGATGCAGGCCAAGTTGTGTGGAGCCTCGCCATCAGAAGCTGACCCTGGACGATGCTCCTTGTTCGCGTGCATCCATGGCAGAAAGGTTGCTGTGGGGGCTGCTACAAACGTGCTTCTGATCACTACCCTGGTGAGTTTCTGCCACCTGGACTGGTGATGGTTGGAAGCAAAGCTACCCTGGTTGCCAACCCTCACTGGAAGATTCTTCTCTGGTGTTGTTTTTGCGTCCTCACTGAGCCAAACGAAACAGATGCTGCTGTCTATCACTCCGCAGGCAGCGCAGCTTCGCGCCGTTCTCCAGCTGCAAAGTGAGTGGCGAAAAATCGAGAGCCGCAACACGCCCGACCTCTGGTATTTTTGGAACACCCGAACCAATCAAACCATCCTCTGCTGACCGATTGATTCCTGGAAAAGCTGGAGCCCATGTGCACGCAGAGGTCTGAATGATCTACCGAGTACCCCAATAAAGTTCATGCCGCATTTCTGTCTTTGGGGGCGTTGTGATGAATTAGCCTTTGTGCAATCCTGTTGCATTCCGACGGAAATATTCACGGTGACCAGATGGTCCTCTGAAGCACATGTCGGCTGTCCCAGCGCCTCGGTTTTTCGTGCCAGCTGTGGCGTTTGTTTGTCTTCAGCGACGTGGTTTGCTTCTGGATGGTAAGTAGGTGCCGCCATACATACGGAAACGCAGTTCGTTTCACCTTTTCTATTCCATACCTCCTCCCTCAAGCCGATTTCAGCGTATCCCTCGCTCCTTCACAACAACAACCGAAACGACCCACCGATCTTTCAAGGCAAAGCCTCCGTCTTTGCCCAGTGCTCATGATGATCTAATTCGTTGTTCATGGATGGTTCGTTGGAGTTGGTTCACTTATGGTTCCTTGGCCACTTGGTAGCCTTTCAAATTGCTTGTTGCTTGTGAAACGGTTTGGGCTCTTCTACGTTTGATGTTTGCGTAGAAGCGCGTCCATCATGCTTCAAATCATGAAACATGCTATGTAAGGTCAAACCTGCGGAATGATGATTGGAAATTGAGAAGAAAGTGGCTTCTCAGAACAGGGGATCCCAAACGCCGTTTGTGAACGACTGTGATGCTGACTGTCAGCTGATTTACAGCTGCTTTGGCAGTACCCAAGTTGGCGACATCATCCCTGCTTCCTTTGGTTCATGTCCTGACAAGGAAAAAATCACAACAGACGTCAATCAACAAACATGTGGAGTGTACCGCTTTGGATGCAAACCCGCGCGCGTCCTCGAGGAGGATTTTTAAATAAATTCGGCGCAGTCCGAACGGACGGCGCTTCAAACCAATGATCGTTCAAACAAGTTGAAAAGGGAGAGCCTCCGATGCTGGGCAACCACATGCTAAGAAGCGGGTCGCAGCAGTGGTTACAGGTGGAAGGCAGTAACCGTGGTTTGTAGAACGGTCTGCGCCCCAGAGTTGTAGTTGTTTCCAGCCCCCCCCAAATAAGAAGCCTGGAAGTGGTAGTTGTTCTGGCGGGGAGGGGGGGGCCTCGGCGTGGCTTCACCGCACCAAGTAGGTATGATTTCTCAAGCTGCTACATTAGTCCCCAGAGTTGTAATTGTTTCCAGCCCCCCCCCCCGCAAAAAAAAAAAACTCTTGGAAGTTGTAGTTGTTCTTGCGGGGAGGGGGGGGGAGCTAGACGTGGCTTCACAGCTGCTACATTAGTCCGACTTCTTTGCGATAGCTATATTTTCATTCAGCATGCTTTTTTCTACTTGGCTTTCTCTCCCAAATTACGTTCTTCAGTCTTAATAATTGTCACCTGAGGGGGGGGCCTGAAAAAAAAAGGCTCCGGGTACGCCCTCCGCTGGTGGGTGCCGGATGGGTTTCGTCATGGCTTTCCGCCTTGATTGTGAATGTTGGTTATAGCGTCAGACCAGCTGATTTTCTTGTGGACTAGCTTATCCCATTAGTGAATATTAATGAACCATTCACATCCATTGACCGTTGATTAACCATTGGCCAACCATTCATTAGCCACTAATCAAACATTAGCTAACCATTCATTAACCATTCATGAACAACTATGAACCGTATTTATGGCTAATAGTGGCCTAACAATTCATTAACAATCCATGAGCCAATAACCATTCATGGCCTAACCATTCATTAGTATATGAACCATTCATTAACCATTCATAAATAACTATTGACCGTATTCACCAATATTCTTCGTGATACTATTAACCACTATTTTAAAACTAATTCATGAACCAACTATCATTAACCATTCATCAACCATTCAGAAATCACTATTAACGGCTGCAGTATAAAGCAGCGATGCTTCTGTGAACTTCCTCAGGTTGTCCAAGGCGTCCAAGCCATCCTCCCGAGCCGACTTCGTTGGGAAGCCAAGTCAGCTGCGCTGTACTCGTTTCCCGAGTAAGTGTTGACTAAATGGTTTGTTGACCAATATGTTTCATAAGGGTTGAAACCACCAACCAGTGTGGGATTTTTCTGGGTATCTTCAGTATCTTCATGTTAACTACCCATAGGGGGTGCTTACTCATGATCAATAGTGGTTGATAATCATCTATTGTTAGGGTCATTTCACCCACCGAAGTTTGTCGCTGTTCAGTCTTAGACTTACACGCACCTGTTGATATACATTTGTTGTGGCTCGTGATTTCACGGGCACCCCAAAACTACCACTACAGATGCTCATGACGGTGAGTCAAGCATACTCAAGCCATGAAGATTCACCGTCAATCAAGCCATTTTTCTTCATTGCTTGGTGAAATGGCCCTACCAATAGATTAGCATCAACCACTATTGATCATTAGTAAGCACCCCCGGATGTTCATGGTTCACGGTTCACGGATGTTCATGGTGCACGCCTCAAGCATCGCCCTTTCTGATTCACAAGTTCGAGCGCAAGACCCCGCGGCTCAGGAGAGGTCTTTGGGTGTCTTCAAGTGCACAGCAGACGTCATGGCCTTGGGGAGCCTCAAACCTTGCTTCGAAGAGGAGGAATGGGAAGGGTATGTTGGATCATGTTGGATATCTTTACTTCAGAGCCACGTAGGTTTGGTAGCGATAGTTTGACTCTTGGATTTGGAGTATCCATGACTTTGTCTGACTTTGTCCATGCCGGTTGCAGGACGAAACTTGAATAAGCCCCAAGTCCAACACAAAAAGAGTATGGCACCAATGGGTTCGCCAGCGGTCTCACCATGTTCATACTTCAGCAGGCTAAGTAAAAACGGCCAACGACAACATTGATGACCATCTATTTCATGAAATCTATTTGAATTCAAACACACATCATCAAAACAAGAAAGGAAGACAAGGCCATCACCAGCTACATCCAGCGGATGCGTTTTGATTTTTTTGCGGTTCATCCAGCATCCTAGGCCATCACCAGCTACATTTTTGCCATGCTTATGCCATAAGCATCGCTGGATGACCCGCGCCGGCTCCCGGCACGAGGTCGATGCTGGGAACGGACGACGACTCCGACGCGCCAAGCAACCCATAGCGACTGGGGCGAAAAGTGGTGGGCCTGGTGGGTGGATGGATGGTTAGATGGATGGGTGAATGGTTGGTGAATGGTCGGTGAATGGTTGGTAAGTGGTTGGTTAATAGTTGGGATCGGCTTCGTGGCTTCCACAAGTGATATTCACGAAGGCGATGTGGACCACTGGGAGATGTGGCGAAGTCTCTGATCTCCGGGTGGTTTCTGGGATGAACTGAGAGATGCTGGATTCACTTGAAAGATCAAAACACATCAAAGCAGCTGGGATATTCATCAACAGCAGGTACGGGCTCACTTTTTCATCTCCATGACTGACAGATTGAGCGGTGACTTCTTCAGGGTATGGACACTGATTAGCATTACAGTAGTGTTTGATTCTTTCAATCATTCTGGGGAAGTCCGATATGCGAACCAACGTGCACAGGTCTTTGGTGAGGATTTCCATACCTAGAAAGCATATCAGCATATGCCACAAGGGAAAGCCACCATTTCTCGTGGGAGTTTACAGACACCGACAGCATTCCAACCGTTGGAGATAGGAACGCGAGGTCGTGATGACTCGAGTGAACATTAGCTGTTGAGAAGTTGCGTTCTGGCTCGTGGAAACCAACAGTGGGACAGCAGCAAGGATCGGATATCCCGCGATATGGCTGTGGGTCAAAACCCTGTACCCCTGGTTTCCCCATCATTAACCATTGTTTCCCTTATTATTGGTTGGTCATTATAAGCCATTATTGATGGTTAATATTGACCCATAGCCATATCCCAATAAGAAACTGATCTTCCGACATCTTGAATGATTTAAAGCACATGGAGGGTCAAGCTCCTAGTTGCCGAGGATGCACTATGACAGGAGATCGAGCCTATCCATCACGAACCATCAACATGTACCATGACATGCCCGATTATCGTCGGTTGTTGATGGTTGATGGTCATACAAATAACCACTGACCACCATATATTTAATTTCACCATGAGATTCTTGTTGTTGGACATGAAATTCCCTAGGAAGTTGTCATCAATGAACCATCATTAACCCTCACTAGAAACCATTCATTCTGAACCATTATTGTCGTTCTTAAGTCTTAACCATTAAATAACCAGGATGCAACCACTATATATCATTATACAACCATGATGCAACCACTATATATCATTATACAACCATGATGCAACCAGTAGATAACAATCACAAAACCATTATGCAACCAGTATGCAACCATGATATAACCATCCAGTACATAACCCATTCCATGTCTTACTACCATACATTAATATTACATTATATTACTACCATATGGGTGTTTCTCAAGCCATAGGGGTACCCCCAGTCATCATCCAATAGTAACCACTAGTAATAATAAACCAACCATAACTTTGGGGGTTCCCAAACTGGCTTAAGAAACCACCATATAGTTGGTATATCCCCTGTTGCTAATTATCCCCTACTATACACCATTATTAATGGTTATGGATAACCAGCTACCATATATTACTACCATATGGCCATGCTATGGCCACCATTCGCATGTTGCCTCCCCAGTGAAGCGCTCACCACGACAGCGACGGCACCAGGACGACCAGCTCTTGGGTGTTCCTTCTGGCCTCGTCGGTGCCGAAGCACATCCCACGGGCCTCCCCAACAGGCGAGGCCCATGGCCTCCACGTGACCGTTAAACCCACGGTGGGTTGAGTGGTGCATATTTCCATGAGCTGACTTTCCAAGGGTTTTTTTGCGCATGGAAATGTGAAGTAGACAAATATATAGATATAAATATGTGCATATATATATATATATATATTTATATATACATGAATGAATGTGTACTTGTATATGAATGTGTACTTATATATATATATATCTCTCTCTCTTGCGTTGCAATGTGGACATGTGTATAGTCATGCGACAGTACCTGTGTATTGTACAGTAAAATCGGCTGAACTTGGCACGTGGGGCGAGTACCCGGGTAGCTACCATAGGCTACCAGAATCAGCGAGTACCATCGGCCAGGTGCTGGCCCCTGATTGGGAAACACGTCGGAGAATCACAGTCTACTCATGCGCGTCACATGCACAGTTCGCATTCAGGTTGGACTGGATCAATTGGATATTGTTGGACTCATGATCTCATGTTTCGACAAGTGTGGCTGGAGGATGTTTCACGTCTCAAAGCCTGCAGCTGTTTGTTTGATTGAGGGCACAAGTGCTGCTAGCTGATTGGTTTTGAAACATGGGGTGGCTGTGGACGAGGTTCGTGCCGATATGTTTGATTCTGATGATTGGAAGTCTGACCAGTGTCTATGTTTGGCTATCAGCTTGGGATTTCCTGAAACTTGGGATTTGGCTGCTACTATCTACCATGTTTGCTTGGTCTTTGTTGAAGACAGTCACCACACATCCTGGGGCCATACCCGATGCCTTTCAAGTTGAAGAATTATACAAATATGAGACCAAGAAAACGAGCAGAGTAAGGTTGTGCAAGTTGTGCGAGAAGTTGATGCCGGACAGGTCTCAACACTGCAGAGTGTGTAATATGTGTGTCCTGAAGAGGGACCATCACTGTGCTTGGATCGGCAACTGCATTGGATTTTACAATTACAAGTTCTTTCTGTTGCTTATCACTTATGCATCTGCTTTGTGCTTGTTTATGCTCTTCACGATGGCTATGCCGACATATCGTTTCTGCCGTGAAGCCGCCCCACTTTGGATGAAGATCCTTATGTGCTTGGGCCAGCTACTGATTCTGTTCCTGAGCATTGCCACTCTTCGTGGCATTTCACATTCGCCTTGTGAAGGTGGGCGACACAACAATCGAATATCATCGCGAAAAAAAGTTTCGCAAGGACAAACAGCTTGAGGACGAGAATGCAGGAGAATTGACCTCACGTGTGCCGTTGGTTTCCTACAACTTGGGCCCTTGGCAGAACTTCATTTTGATTTTTGGCGAGGACAAATGGATTTGGCCGTTGCCTCTAGCTCGAAAGCCTCATCAAAATGGCATCGGTTTCCCAACAGCACCGCCAAGTCGTGCGAGTGCAGGATTGTTGACTGCAATACTGGGGAAAAATAATTGGTCGCTATACTTTCTCACACATTCTAAGTCGCCAAAAAAAAGTCAACTCAACTCATGGTGGTTGAGCACCGTAGCAACTGGGTACTTCAGAGAAGGCGCCCATTTGAAGCTGATGAATTTGGGAGTTCCCCTTCTCCAGTCAGACCTTCTCCAGGAATGAAATCGCCACCCTGCTGCTGGTCCAGCTGCAAGGTCGCGATTTCATCCCTAGCTGATTGCAGTTCTGCCTGCAGACACAACTGCTGGAGCCAGGGCCGGGCATATGGGGTCCATCAATGGGCAGCCGCCAGCCAAGGCTTATTGATCAAAAACTGGAATAGCTGCCTTCAAAAACCCACAGGCGTGTTCAGATTGGCCCAAGTGCCGTGTGATTGCTTTGTCTTGAGGTGCGAGCGTTGAAAAAGGAACATGGCGCAAGTGCTGTCCTGCAAAAGCGTAATGAAGCAAGGGCACCGCGACTGAAACTACGGGTCCTGCTAGAGATGTCTATGTATTTTGAAACGCTTTAGGATTCTCATATGTTGAGACAGACTTGCATTACTCGTAACAAAGACCAGCAAAAGCCATCGAAGTGATTTGCTGAGGTGCTAGGGAGTTCCACCAAATACCCCCCAAACCAACAAAGAAACACAGGATCAACCCTGGTGCCCATCGATTTCTCACCGAATTGCCGTGGACCAATCCTCCAACACATTCACTCCACATGGTCCGTTGAAGCCAGAATCGCGGGTCTCAGATTCAACATCGTGTTCCTGTTGTATCGACACCTCTATGATTTTGGCCCCTTGCCGCCTTCACACCATACCAGTTGTGGTAGTCATAGTTGCTTGGCTGATCAGCCAACTTGTAAGTGGGGACCATCACTTTGTAGATGGGGGGCCCCTTCTTTTGGTGATGCCTGCCATATCCGCGGCCCGAGAGGCGGCTCCGCCGGGCGACAAAGTTGAGTCCGGCACTCGGTCCAAGGGTCACCTCCAGATGTTCATGGGGTGACCCTAGGTGGCGAATCATTCTTGGGGTGGGGAATTCAGTGGAAAACCGTCAATTTTTCTTGGGATTGTAGCAGCATGTAGCAGTATGTAGCAGTTGTTTGGTGGCTGCCGGGGTTACCGAGAAACAAAAACCTGATCCTCCAGGATTTGCGAAGATGATCAAGCGCCGAAGATTGGTCGGGTTGGATTAATCGTCATGATGGTTGACAGTGGTAATGATTGCAGAATCCAGTCAAAGACCTTGGTTGATCAGGCTCATAATCAACAAGAGCTTTCAAAATTTTTGGCTTGAGGCAGACGCTGGAGCCAGAGTCACATCGGCCCGAAAATCATTTGGAACCCATAACCCCCAACGTTTTTGCTGCAAATTTGTTCTTGGTCCTTAGACACAGTGGTGGACCAATGAACTGACAGGTTGCACCGTAGAAAGCGAAGAGGCGTTCGCTTGCGGGGGGAGTTCGCGCAGCCACTTGCTTGCTGCCGTCTTTGAGTTGAGAAATGATTGTCTGATGGCCTGTTGCCGGATTTCCTAACTTCAAGAGGCTATACCAATTGTGGTCACAAACAAAAAAAATTAGTGAATGTCCTTAACCCACATTTTGGATGATTTTGCTCTGAATTTCTTGTTTGGTCTTGATACCAACATGTAAGCCATCATTAACCTTGGTAACCATTACTAGCTGATATGCCAGCATTTGTGGCTACCACGGTTTGGCCCTAGCCAGTAATATAACTATATTAGCCAACATTACCCAGCACTAATATTATGCGGCAGTGGGTCAAAACCCTGTACCCCTGGTGTCCACGTTTCAGAGAGGCGGTCTGCGACGCTCCATTCGCTGTACCCCTGGTTCCCCTATCATAAACCATTGTTTTCCTTATTATTGTTGGCCATTGTCCCCCATGAAATTGGTTGGTTAACTGCTTGACCCAGCTCGCCATATAGTTGGTATATGTCCCCTAAATAATTGTTAGTTATCATCCCTATCCATAACCACTAGTAACCACTAGTAACCCATTAGTAACCAACCATTGTGGTTAACACATGGATCAACCAGTATTTACCATTATTAACCATTAATAACCATTAACCAGCTATGATTCACCACGATTCGTCGTGCGCGCGTTTCCCACTTCACCGATGATCATCGCTGCCAGGTTTCCGGCCGCCGGGCCTTCTTTGACCAATGTCCGGAGCACCCAGGGGTGGACCCATCGGATGTAACCGACCCAAGATGTTAGGGTTCATGATAGGTTGACTATGTTAATTATGGTTGATGGTTGACTATGGTTGATGGTTGATGGTTAAATATGGATTACTATGGTTAAGTTAAGTATGTTAATTGTGGTTGATCATAGTTGATTATGTTAGTTTCATGGTTGACTATGGTTGATGGTTGATGGTTAACCATGGTTGACTATGGTTAAGTTAAGTATGTTGATTATGGTTGATCATAGTTGATTATGTTAGTTTCATGCTTGACTATGGTTGATGGTTGATTGAATATGACGAATTGTGGTTCATTATGGTCAATCATCATATCAGGTGATTGATTATGGTTGATGGTTAATCATCATATCATATCAGCCGAGGATTATTTTTGTTGATGGTCCCATGCTGATTGGTAAAGCATCAAGCTGATTGTTAAACATCAACATGATTGACCTGATCGACCATAGCATTTAACAAGTCAAGATTAGTCATCATTCAAACATGTCTGAATATTAGCCATCTTTTTCCCACCATGATGTATCAACCATCAGCAAGCGTTGTGAAGCGATGATTGAATATGACAAGATTATTGCAAATATCCTATGATGACCTTGTCATCCATCAGTACCTATCAGGCGGATATGATCATCCATCATCCATCAGCAATCCATGATTGAATGAAGTAAAACCACCATCCTTTCAGGGGTTCTTGATGATCATTTGCTGTTTATTTGTTGCCCCAGCTGAGCCGTTGCCAGCACTTGCTTCCAGCTACCTCTTTCAGCTGCCAGTTGATGTCATGGTATGATCTAAATATCTCCACATCAACCATGATTTGATGTCAACCATGGCACTATTCACATAGCAACCATGATTACTCATAATACATAATTTGAACATGTTGAATGTCGATAGCGGTCAGAAATGGCTTGGATAGGTCATGGGTTGTATCCACCACTGGTTCTGTTCGAAATCCACGAGCCCAGCCACGGCGTTGCTCCGAGCAACGCGTGTTCACGGAACAGCGCTGCTGAGTCACTCGTGCTGAAGAGTATGCGGAGCTCCTTGGTCGACCTGGGCTCCAGTCGCGGGGGGCCCATGGTGAGGCTTCCAGGTGAAGAAGTGGGGTTCACTTGGGTGAAACATTATTGGATATTACTGGATAGCAGATGAAGCAAGAACTTGACAAGAGCTGCAACTTTGAGCTTGGAATGCATCAGGCAGATTGAGGGGAAGAGCGAGGGAGAAACGATGATAAAGACACGTATTTGCTTCGGCATGATGCGTGGATGTCCGTGGTGTTCCGTAGTTTTCAAGCATATCAGTCTTTACATTCTCTACAATTTCCAAAAAACATCTTCATAACTTTTTACACCATTATCATACTCTAATCTCTCACACAATCTCTCAAAAAACAATAATTTTGTGTGAGAAAAACTCTAATCTCTCACATTGTGTAAAAATCTATTCTCTCTGTGTTTTTTACACCATTATCATGCCTAATCACTCTAATCTCTCACACAATCCGGCTCCAGTTGGATTTTCTCGGTTCCACTTCTTACAATCCAACTGGAGCCAGACCTCAGAGTCGCTGAGGCCTCGACCAAAAGAGCAAAGCCTGTTGGTTGAGGGGTGCGGGGTCCGAGTCGGGGTCCCTCCCCTTGTGGACGAAGGTTGGTACCAGCAACTCCTGGGGGTCTCCTAGGTACATCATGAAACTTTGAAAGGACTGTATCCAAGTCGATATGGGATTCACTGTTTTTTTTTTTGTGGGTTTCAGTTTTTGGGAGTTCCCTGTTCAACTTCACCAGTGAGAAAGGATGAGCAAGGGGAGAAGTGGGGAGGAAGATCATGAATGTTGACAAAGAATGCCTTGTATGACTAGCAATTGCAATTTGAAATATATGTAGTCGCAAAAACTGTCTACATTTTACTTCTAAGATCTTCTAAATTTCATGTATCCATATGTCTACGTGTGTGTACGCATGCGTCCACATGTCCGGTGCATGTTTCGTACAGCAAGTTTGCTCAGGTAAAATGATCACATCAGAGCAATGACCCAGAGGATCGTACCATGCTTGTTGGTTGCAGTCGTGCTTTTCCCAGCCTGTTGGGGTTTTGACCAGCCAATAGAACCACTGCCACTGTCCATTCAACTGTACATATCCCCAGAGATGTGTTTCCCAGCCGAGGCCCACGAACATTTTCTCCATAGATTTGTAATGAACGCATAGTGGATTATGCACTCCCTGCATATCAAAGACCCATCAACAATCACTAGTACATTGTTTTAATGAAACATGCCAGTGCCTCATGGTAGTTTATGTCGTAAGCCATGGTAAACCCAATCATAAACATTGATAGACCAGTATGTGGATGATTATTTACATGCCAATAGAGGTTCACCCAATACAGGGTCACCAAAAAAAGAAACGGAGGTTGATTTATTCGGTTGACGGTTTCCTACAAACTTTTCCACGATGAGAATGGCACTGCCATGAACCGAGGATGGATTCCAAGTACTGTGCTGCAATGCACGGCGGCCACCTTGGGATGAATGCGGGAGGAGCATGACAGGAAGCATTTCAGCAGAACGTAAACAGGTTCAACATGTATGTACGTTTGTCCACACCGCAGGGTACTGTACCTACAACTGATGATTAATCTTTCTTGGTATTGGGAAACCGGTTTTGGAGGCACAAATTTGTGGACATGCAGCATGCCATCACCTTTGTGGATGATGCTGACTCCCTGTATGCCTTTTTTGGGGACCTCATCAACAAAACATCGCATGCATTGAGTTGATTTGGAAGAGATAGGAGGTTAACAACGACAATCAGCCATTATTAAGCCTTACATTGACCATCATTCATCATCAACATTCATCGAAATTCGTTACTTCTTCATCCTTAATCATCCTTAGTCATCAGTCATCACTCAGCATGATGAAAGAATCACTATCCATCACAAACTGCCGGACCACCATCAAGTATCACCAACCATCACAAACCAACAACCAATGGTACTACCAACCATCACTAATCACGATCCACGACCAACGATGGTACTACCAACCAGTGCTAGTTCTTCTAATCATCACTATTCATAGCCAACCACTACTGTACCAATCACCACCATCAACCATGGTACTATCAACCAATCACCATGGTACTACCAACCATCATTAACAATAATTGACCATCATCACAGGTACTTCCAAGCATCACAACCCACTTTTTCAGTGCTTCCGTTGTGACGCTTCTTCGCTCGAGGTGACATTGAAGATTTGAGCACTTCTGCTTCAGAAGAGTGCCCCGAAAGGTGCCATGCCTTGAGGGTCATCCTCCCCTGGTTATAGCCAACTAGTCAGCATCATCCTCATCATCATCCTCAGCATCATGATCATCATGATCATCATCGTCGTCTACCATCTATCATCTATGATGAACATCAGGTATATTGGATCCTTTCGTCTTCTCAAGCCAATTGATGGTTCCGCATCAGTACCTTGGAACAACACCGCTTGGTCAAATTGCAGAGACAGCTGTTCACTTGCTGCTCGGAGTCACCGGAACCTGAGAGGCCTCGCAAAGAAGCAGACTCAATGCCGTCGTGCCATACTCAATTCACCTGATGCTGTGCTGGCGGTCTGATGTGTGCAGTTCGGATAGTGTTCCGGTTATGCCCTTGCGCTTTCACCATAATTATGGGTCATAGTTTGTAATCACGTTTGCCCAGATTTGGGATGTTTGTCATGAAGTCTTGACATAATGCAAACATGGTGAAGCAAGAACTCCATGCATCTAACTTATTCAGGACCCAGGAGGGTCAATGCAAGGCAGATTAGTGTTTTGAAGGACAACCTTGAAATCCAGAATTAATTTTGAAATCGTTCATTTGCCAGCAATCAAACATTATGAATCATCAATCAATCATCACCAAGTTCCTTTCCACTCTCGGCTGAGGGATGGATGGCTGACCTTTTCAGTCAGTCGATTCCCGTAGCAAGTTCGGGGATACATAAGCATTGCTTTCAAGTTGATCCATACACCATACACGAGCCATGAATACATTAACTGTGACTATCCATTTTCATAATCCTTCGGAACCATTCACTAGCTGGCGAGCACAGCCCACGAACAGCTGCAAATGCAAAAGAATATGAGCCAATCACTGACAATCATTCTTGGACTACTATAACTATCCTTGTGAACTTGTGAACCATTTATTAGATCCTGACAATTTATAGATCCTTGCGTTACTTATAGCGTTTCTAGATCTATGGTTACTTATAAGGGTGTTTCTCAAAATAGGTGTGCCCCCAAATCATCCCTGAATAGTCATTTACAACAATAAACCAACCATCTTCGGGGGTCCCCTATTTTGAGAAACCTCCATTTGAAATGCCCAAAGACAATAATCCTGACAAAAACTATCCTAACAATCATTCTCATCAACGCTGATCTTCGCCGATGGTCATCCCTTAGCGATGCTTTGTTGCTGTCCATGGCTCAAAGGCTGCGAGTTCGGCGCATGCTGGAAAGCTTGCAGTGGGGTCACCCAGAGGCAGCACACCAAAGGCAGCATAGAGGGTGACGGTCAGGTTTCATAGGATGATGTCTGGGTAGTTTCAAAGATTTCATAAGATTTCCGATGATTTTCATGTACATTTATGTGTATTTTCCCGTCCGCATGGATAGTCAGAAGCAATTTTCACCGGTGCTCAACCATATCTCTTGGGGAATGACTTACAGTAACATGGGTAAGTACCAGTACCAACCGATACTTACAGTACTTGTACCAATATGAGACCTTACTTGTCCTGGCCTCATCGATATTAACCAGATGATCCTGATATTTACCATATTGAACCGGCGGATGCTTGAAACCACCAGACAGATGACACCCCAGTCAGACCGCTGAGCCCGAATCCAGGCCTGCCAAGGGTCGTCTCGACATTCCATTGGAGGTGGCAGACTTGCCTGTGATGGCTGGTGGATGATATGGTGATGATATGGTTATGGTTGGTGATGGCATCGCCATGTTTGAAGGCTGCAGTTGCAAGATGCGTCAAGATGATGCAAACTGGATCCATTTCCAGCGGAGAAGCAAGGGGAGACGAGAGGACAATCAATCCCCTGGTTGACCTTCATATTTCGAAACATGGTGGAGCAATGCTGATTGTAGGTGTGGTGGGTTGGCCAGTGAGAGTGGATTTATCTCGACTATGACGTCAAACACCATGGTTCTATGGATCCTCATGGCAATCCCCTGTGCGGCTCAGATGGTGGCTCGCTTGGAGCACTTGGTCGAGCTGGCTGATCAGGTTGAGACAAAGCGAAGGCCAGTCTCAGCACGGAATATCGAGAGGGGGTCGAAGCCTTTTTGATTTTTTGACACAATCTTTCTGGTTGGTGGTTTGATTGACATCTTTTTTATTATCTGCAGTGAGTATGAACAAATGGTTGGTTGACTAATATTTTCCATAAGTTGAAACCACCAACAAGCTTTGGTAACCCTCTGGATAATCATTTTTACAGCTATACGGGCTGTACGGACAAATCGCAATGATTAATCATACCATATACATGATAAGTAATTGGCAATTTGGTATGTATATTTGGTTACTCTTTGGTAAACTAATCTGATTACGTGGAAAAGCCATCATAGAAATGGATGATTTGCATAATGATGTTCAATTTCTATAAGGGATCGTTTCTCAGAGGGTAAATATGATAGATACCAGGACACTCCATAGTGATTAGCCTGGCCCTTGGTTTCAAGATTATTTTGCATGTTTGACCATACCTGTAAATGACGGCTCCCAATCCTGCAGAGCAGAAGCTGTTGGCCATATCCTTCGTTCATCGTCACATTGATCATCGTTTGGGCTTCTGGGACTTTCCCCTCGACTTTCCCTTCTGTCCCCCCAAACCTTTGAGCTTTTCTTTAGCATCTTTTGCACTTGGACTGAGCTGCTGAGTGATGCCTGCCGGGAGTGGATTGCCCAGCATATTTGTGGGACCTTCTCCACCAACCCATCATGAGCGCCGCGCCGCCCACGGCTGTTTCTGATGGTTTTTGGAGGTTTCGAAGTCGCATTCTTCGTGAATTCTCGACCACTCCAGGTGCGTGGCTCACGGTGAAAGCTCAGCCTCGGTTAGATATTTGAGTCTGACACCTGGTTGTGGGACCACCGAAGAGTCACAATAATTTAGGTGATGTTGGTGTGCTTGCGCGGAATATTTGAGTTTCGCTGGGATATCCAATCATTCAAGGAAATCATTCAAGGAAATCATTCAAGGAGTTCGTAGGAAACAGGAGGAGATTTGGCCAGGCTTCTCGTTTGCAAAGATGCTCCACTAGGTGTGCCGATATCAGCTCTAGAGCAGAGCGGCAGACCCATGATATCCTTGCTCAACCTGCTCGTGCTGAGCTGCCAAAAAATATAGTGGAAGACCATCACTCAGGACTTGGGGTTGCTCTTGTCCAACTCCTGCCCTGGCCTGAAGCAACAGAGTTCCCGACAAATGCCACCCCCATTTGCATTGCTATAGAATGCTTGGGAAAACCTGGGTTTGTTGATAGGCCAGGGTACCCCAAACGGTCCAGTAGAGTTTTAGTTTTACTGGGCAATCATAACATTTTGAGGCATGTCTTCTATGGATGTGTTCCATTTTTTGATGAACAACAAAACGTCAAGAAACACTTCACTTGGCGCCCAAGTGGTCTGGTCTCCAAGCAGAAAGTTTCTAGGAGGTTTCAATATCTTTCGATCATTCTCAATAAGCCAATCTTAGGTTCATAGATAAGCGATTCCCATGGTTTCGCATTTCAAATATTGGATCATTCTGGGATTGATGTGGGAACCCTGATGGCGAGCTGGGTCGCAGATTCATCGTCAACCACTCGTGCACCATGATGAGTTGCCAGTATGAACCAGTATATATTACCACCATTGCTACTTAGCCGTAATCGTATCTAAACAGTACTGCAAACCATTCATTAAGGTGGTTGTCAACTAAGATTGCTATACAAACATAGCCACCCTTGACTAAGCATTTATCTGCAGCTCTGCCAGACCTCGAACAGTCGACTCCCACAGATGAGTCCTTGCCCGAGGCGGGTGTTACTGCAGTAAGTGGGTCTCCTCATCCATCGAACATGAAGGTTCCAGTGGTAAAATCATGGCCAGTCATTATAAACATGGCGAGTAAGCCACAGTAGTAAGCTCTAGTAAGCTGTAGCAAGCTATGGTAAGCCAATACAATAGCCCTGGTTAGATCAAATTGTTGAAGAGTGATACTGGCTAAGCGGCATCTGGCTGGTTCATCAAGTCAAGACCTGGAACCATTGGTAACCTGGCCCTGAGCGCCGCTCCGCTGTGCTTCCCTGGGTCAACGCAAGCTGTGTCTGCTGGGAGGTTCTGGAAGACGAGAAGGAGGCAAACTGCTGGGATTCTTTGAGCATTTCAAATGGTTGAAGTATTTTGAAACATGGAGCAGGTTCTGACCGCTGATGCTATCAAACTGACAATGTTTCCGGCAGAGTATGCAACCAAGCAATTGCTTTCTACATTTGCCCATTGGACATGGGACCCAGGCCCTCAGCATCATACATGGACCTTCAGCCGAGGGCCGCTTGTCTAGACCGGGTTGCGACATTAGACACCTGTATGCATGGCCATGCACACCTAACAAGAAAACCCCTGGCAATAGCAACTAGTCTGAGGATGTTTGCTGGTTTATAGATTGTACCCACAGCTTGTCCCCCATGCTAGAAAAAGCAGCGGCTGCCATGGTACTTCGCTGGGGCATCGTCGGGTGTGGTGATGTCACTGAAGTGAAGAGTGGCCCTGCTTTTCAAGCAGAGAACTCTCGCTTGGTGGCCGTGATGCGGCGTGACGGGCAGAAGGCAAAAGACTACGCGGAAAGACACAAGGTCCCCAAGTGGTACAACACCCTGCATGGCATCTTGAATGATCCGGAGGCGCGGCAGAGTTGCATTGGAATTAGCACGACCCGATTTTCGAGCGGGTATGATTTCCACACTTGGATTTGATTTACCATACATATATATTCTATTTAGATGGACATAAATAAATGAATATATATATATATAGATACACCCTGACAAACTGTAGATTGGGGTAAGGACCCTGTTCTAAGTATCCCTCACCTTCCTTTAACTTTCCCCATCTGCGCATCAGGTGGACGCCATCTACATTGCCACTCCTCCCGGGTCCCACCTGGAGGTGGCCCGGGAAGTCGCCAGATGTGGAAAGCCCTGCTATTTGGAGAAGCCCATGGCCCGGAATTTCACGGAGTCGCTGGAGATCGCTCAAGCCTTTGAACCTCGTTGTTGGTCGGATTTGGCTATGGGTCAATATTAACCAACCTATTAATAACCAACAAACTATAGGGAAACTAATGGTTAATGATAGGGGAACCAGGGGTACGGGGTTTTGACCCACAGCCATTTGTTCCTTTTCAATTGTCTTGACTCTTGACATACCAAGGGATGATGGCTGTTGATGATGAAACCATACCTGGATATGATATGGGCTGATGATCTATAGTTGACACAATCCTGGGATGATGGCCTTTGAATTTGCACATCAACCAGCAGTCACCAGGAACTGTTGTCCATTCCCCTCTTTGTGGCCTACTACCGTCGGGCCTACCCACGATTTCGCCACCTAAAGTCCATCTTGGATTCGAGACGATACGGTCGCATCTCCAACGTCCACTACCGCTTCGAGCGACCCGCTGCGCCACCGGGGAAGGGTTGGAGACAAGATGCCTCGATCTCCGGAGGAGGCTGGCCGTGTGCAGCATTTGGCCATAATAAAGACAGAATCTTGAGCTAGATTAGGTTTGTAGCTAGGTCACATAGCCATTGACTTGGGTAACTTGGGGTAATTTTGATTGTTTCTCCATTCCTAATCATAGCGTCATAGCGGACGGGTTGACCTATATGTGCTGGAACCTACAGCCAAGATCAGCCAAGTGGCCTATTCGCCATCGATTTTCTGTACATGTAGGAGGGGTCGCATCAAATCATGGGGTTGATTGCACATGTACCGCACAAACATAATTACAATAAATTACATGATATAGATATGAAGGTTTTAAAAATATCTCGCGTATTTTTTTTGGTGACCTTTTGATGAATTAGGAATAACCTCAGCCATCCCAAAATGAAGGCTCCGAATAAGGAGCAATCTTTGGCTTACGCCATTTTACATGACAAACCAGTATTGTTCTTGGCGATCGCTGGCTATTGACTCCTACAATGATAGATTGTAAACCAGGATTAACCATCAAGCGATAATCAATCAGAATCAACTGGTTAATGCAACCGTCCAACCGTCATTGAACATATTTAACCAGTATTGCTATGCCAGCAATTGCCATAATCAAGCATCAATGACCGAAGTTGTTTTTGGGGTGTAACCATGGTCAATCAAAGTTGGTAAATCATGGGAAATCAACATTGGTTGAACAGTCAAATTTTGCGCATCCAGAACATCATGAGGCGCAACACATTAGTCACCTCGGCAGGCTGCAGTAATACCAGTATAGTACCAGTATGGTACCAGTATAGTACGAGTCTAGTAGAATTTGTATGTGTTTTGCAGCTATTGTTGTAGGTTGTTGCAGTAGTCGTTTTAGTATGATGCTCATAATCCCTCCATTGAAGAAACATGATACAGATTGATACAATTACGAATATAAAATGGTTTCCGAGCTCCTAATCCCTCCGCCAAAATTCATGATGACAGCCAACAGCACTGAAAAAGAGCTTTCCGAGCTCCGAGCCGGTCCTAATCCCTCCAAACTTCATCACAGCCGATGTCAACATGACAACCGAGCTGTTACCTCAGTGCTAACTGTTGATGTCAGCTGGGCACCAGAGGTCTCTTCGTGGACGTGGGTTCCCACGCCTTGGACCTCCTGGACTTCCTGCTGGGTCCCCTGCAGCGGCTGAGCGGCGTGGCCGTGCGCGGCGCCCAGGCGGATGCAGCGGATCCGGAGGACGCGGTCACCATCGCCTTCGCGTGTGGGGAGAAGCTGGAAACGACAGGCTGGGCATGGTAGGAAGATGGATGAAGATAGGGGAACTATCAGCTGAAGCGGTTGTTTATCACTAAGATTATATCATATTTTTCAACATTCTTGTTAAGCATTACTTAGAACTAACGTTAGGCATTAGTTAGTTCACCTTGATTGTTCATCAGAATATCGTTGACCTTTGCTTGTGGTATCTTGTAATGATCAAACAGCAGGCTGCAGAAACAGTTTCAGGAAACCATCCCAAAGTTTGACAGTGTAGTTTGTGGGATTCTTGGGAATGATGGTTGCCCACGGTGTTTTTTTGCTTTGATCTACACCCAAGGGCATTGAGCTGCTTCAAGCTCACACGGTACCATAGCATTCCATTGCGTTGGGCTACAGTGGCGCCAGTAGCCAAGTGCAACATGATCGCTCAAGCGTTTTTTCATTTTCATTTTTGGTACCTTTGAGCAGATGATGTCCTGAATCAAATATATTGAAATTATTGAGATAGTTTGAATAATTTGGGGGATGAAGATGATCAGGAAGTTGCGCTTCACATTCCATACAATCCCAAACTCTAGATCATCCAATGGCACGAGCAGCAAAAAAAAGAGGTCTGAGTGCAATGTGGGATGGCGTGTTCGAGCACTAAGTCAGGTAGCCAACGTGATGCACTAGACCAAGTATCCAACCCCCCAAGTGCATATATCAGCAACTCACAGCTAGCTGCCAGAGATTTTGTTTGGCATTCGAGTAGCCATGGTTCAGGAACAGCATGCGTTCTGGAGGGTTGGCCCCCTGGCTTTGTATTGAGGGAATTTCCTGGGTGAGGGGTTGGCCCCCGCAACTAAACCAGGGATCCCACCCCACTAAGGTCCAGGAACGGAGTATATTATGGTCGATTGTTCAGCATTGATGACAGCGGTCAGTTGTTGACCGGAATTATCCATGGCAAATTGTTGCCAGTATTAGATATTATTGGTATATCAATATGTATCAAGCATAGCGTGCAGGTCTAATACGATGGACAGATTTATCATCAATCGGATTGGGTTACCAGCCATGATCAACACCAATGAAAAGTGAACCACGACGAATAATCGACCATTGTTATTAACCATGAGCAACCAGCAGCATCAGAATGGCTTGGGCAGAAATGATTCATGGGAATGAAACTTGGCGGGCCGACTGGGGATGGCACTGATTTTTCCTCAAGGCACAAATCCAGGCCACAAGGGTTGCTATAAGAACAGCCTCCCCCGTCGAAGTCCGGTTGGGGCAGTGCCGTTGTGGAACCGTTGCCAGGCACAGCGTGTTGGAACTTCCACTCCGTTGGCAGCTGCGATTGCTTAGAGATCACGTGCAGCGAAGCGAAGATCGTGGTCCCTGAGATGATGAATGGCCGAGCGGTCTCCGTGAAAGCTGCGGATGGCTCCAGCCTGGAGGAATGGGAGGAAGCACCACCTGGCACCGTGCAGCAGCCCATGATTCAGACGGTCACTTGATGTCACGACCTGGGTCCGTCGGTTTTGGGATGTGAGAAATGTCATGTGTTGCATAAGATACATGGACCATGGATGATCATGGATGATCATGGATGATCATGGATGATCATGGATGATCATGGCAACGATTTTTGGCTTTGAACTTGAATTGACATTGACATTGATATGTTCAACAGTACTTCATTCCTTGCCGAAAGATAAGCTGGGCGAAGAAATTGTCCACAATTGCAGTGGTATATCTCCAACAGTCAGAACAACATCTGATTGCCGCTTATTGTTGTAGCAAACAATTGTAGGAGATACAACCAAGAAGGAAGATACAATCAGAATAAGCAATATTGTGTATTGTCTAGACATGCATGCCACGAGCAATATTCGGAGAGCCCCCACATGGATAGCCAAGATGACTACTGGGACTGATTGGAAAATGACAGCTATCGAGATAGCCAAGGGCGTCTTGGAATGGCATCTGTGTGGCATGGTCCAGGGGACCCTAAGCCTGTGACCAGTTTCCAGGTCACTGACGCCATCCTCCAGAAAGACCCATCGCTTTGTTCCAGCGGCCCCGAGAGTGCTTTGCGAACTGCCAAGTACATGGACGATGCGCTGGAGTCGTTCTACCGTGGAAGAGGGGATGCCTTTTGGAATCGGGTTGAGACATGGGCACCCAACAGTTGAGGCGACGATGCCATGGTGACCTTGCTGAAGCTGCATCGGCGAACGGGAGACACGAGAAGAGAAGAACCAGAGACGCCAGCGCGTGCCGTTGCCTGCGACGACGAAACATTGCTTCGCTAATCGGAAAATGATCAGCACAGACTCAGCAATCCCAGGTGATTTCAAAGAAGTTTTAGATATGACCAAGTCCTGCTACACCTGTGAACTATGTTGATGTCACCTTACCCATGGGTCAAAACCAAACATCTGAAACTTGCCTGGGTGAACATCTCCCTGTAATCTATTTGTTTCATTCTGCGGGTGTGAAAATCAGGAATTCGCCCACTAGCACGTACATACATATTTATGTATGATGATTATGTGTGTATATATATATATATACACAAGATGTAGATCAACAAATAGAAAGATACACACTCATACAAATATGTATACATAACTATCTATTATATTTCTTTACACATACCTTTAGACACGATACCCTTGCATCAAATCGAGTTTTCCACGCGCCATGAGCGTTGTGACCCCCAGAGTCTCAGCACCTCCGCCAGGAGGAAGAGGAAGCAAGGCGCAAGATGCGAGCACTCATCCCCAAAAGATCGCGCCATTGAATGACCCACGGTTGAATGACCCATCCATCATTTTGTTCATGTGTGCCGTTCCTCCATTCCTATTTTTCCTCCAGAAAATGCTCGTTTCCAACTAATAAGATACTAATCAGATACAAAAGAGTATACTAAGAAATCGCATTTTTCCTAATAAGATGCTGATAAGCTATCTGATGCAGCCGGCAGTCTGGTGGTCCTCATCATTGCTTTGGATTCATCCCCAAATCCTTGGAGCCCCCAGGGATTTCACGGGGGGCACCCGTCAGGGTTCAGCTGCGTGTTTTGCCAGGCCCAGCGTGCAGGTCTTGGTTCAGAAGTACGAGGCACACCGTGCAGTGAATCTATCGACCCCCCACCGACCCCCCACAAACAACGACACATAATATATATATATATGTATATGTATATGTATATGTATATGTATATGTATATGTATATGTATATTCGAATTATAGACAGACAGGCAGGCAGGCAGACAGGCAGACAGGCAGGCAGGCAGACAGACAGACAGATAGGCAGGCAGACAGACAGATAGATAGACAAATAGAAAGAGACGCGCACGCACACACACATACATATATCTTTGTACATATATTTGTATATATATGTAGATAGATGCATGTTTGCAAGCAGCACCATTGAACTAGCTGCTAATGTTTGTTGCGTTTCCCCTGTTGTGAGTTAACATATGGGAATACAACAAGGACCCGATGCCATCACCATGACCGCTGCGGCGCTCTCAGTCTCCATGGCCAACTCTTCTTCGTCGAAGTCCTGCAGAAGGCGGGATGCAGCAGAGATCTGAACAGCTGGTCCTTCCAAGCATACGTTGCCTTGCAAATCTCACCGTGATTGGGCGGCTATCCATCGGTCAATAAGGGTTTCATGTATCTTTGGCAGCTATGTGACTATGGAACTTGAGAACTGACAGACATCCGTGTCATGCGTTGATTCCAAATAATCTTGAAACTGCATAGGCACTCTACGCTTCCCATGACATGTCATACAAACTGCTGGTTATGGGGATTGAGTTGGACAATGGTACATCCATGATCTAGTGACAATGTAGCAATGAATGGACAGATCACCAGCGATGCCGGGAATGTAATGGCATGTTGAAGCCTCATATGGGATGCTTAATTATCCATGTTTTTTTTGGTTGATATGGATAGTGGTGATTTTTACCTTATGTACTTAGTTGAACAGGTACTGCACATGTCTTTTTCTGAAGCATGATGACTGGTTCATAGAAATGAATGATTCACACTATCCAGCAGAACACCGAATTGTTATGGATATTGCTCGTACATATTCATTTCCACATACTATCTACAGCACCTGATACATTTATCATAAACATGCAGAAACTAGTAGTTGTAGATATACACGTGCACCTAAATGTATTTACAATACTCAGTACACAAATTAAGATACATTCATTTTGTGTTTCATTCCATTTTTTGCAGCTTGGCTTCTCCACCTGTGTCATGAAGTCTTAACAGCTGCACAGCTGCAACAGCTCGGTGTGCGCTAGCGGGCGCTGAAGAGGACCCAAGAACACGGCCGTTGCAGCTCCTACGGGCTGTTGGGGCCCCAGAGCAGCGGATTTCTTCAGCCCGTCCAGCCGCCAGTTCGGCCATGCTCCAGCTATAGATTCAGGTAGCCCACATTAGTATAGACAGATGATACATGTATACAATTAGTGATGTATATACAGATGATGTATATAGAGATGATGTACCTTTAGTCCAAGCAATTGACGACCATAGCCGTTACAATGATAAGAATTGTTTGTTTTGGCAAAGGCGGCTGTAGTTGACCATGATTATGACAATAGCTGTTGCAGGCATACACACGTATATATATATATACACACACACACTCTATTGACATATATATATATATATGTATATATGTATTATATATTATATTATATATATATGCAAATATGTAAATACATATAGCAGCTATGTGCTACATCATAAAGTATGATTGTAAAGTATGATTATATCCCAGGGAACTAACCCCAACTATGCCATGCGAAGCTCTGGATCCCACCCTGCCGCTGAGGCCCTGGCGAGAAGTTGCCGCCGGAGCCGACTGAGAAGTGGGGGGTCGCAAGCTTTCCCGGGGGACGCGCAACCCGGGGCGGGGAAGACTTGTGAGGCGCCTAGGGAATTTATAAGAATGGTTAGTAATGAGTATTGATGGTTGTTGATGATTAGTAAGGTTGTTGAATCGATGGCTATTTGATGACCACTGAATATTATTGATTATTATTGATGATTTTTGATATTTAGGAAGCATGATTAGTAAGAATGGTTTGTAGGAATGGTCAATTAGTAAAAATGGTCAGTAAGAATGGTTGTTTGATGATTTGTAATGATTCATACCTGATGAAGAGTACTTTTTAATGGTCACTAATGGTAAAATACTGGTCAATAATGCTGATTGATTCATCTTTTATTGTGTCAATTTATTGATATTTGCAATGATTGATGACGGTCAATGATAAACAACAATTAGCGGTTACTTGATTCACATTTTTTACTTATCATGGTCAATCGTTTGTAATGTTAAATGGTAATTGTCAACGGTTGATGTTTAATTCTATTTGATGATGTTTGATGATGCTTTGGAACAGATAACGAGCGATAAAGTTTTTTGATTGATGATCTGACACAGGGATTGATCATGGATTATGATTAACGCCATGTTTTAATGCTAACCACTTGGCGAGCTAGTTAAAAATGCTGCTGCATGAACATCAGCATGATGGAACAAGAATGGCCAGTGGTTCATGATCGTGATCGTCCCACAATAATTTTGAATGATTCATTAGTAGTTCAGTAATGATGAAAGCCACCTGCTGAGCCCACCAAGATCCACCAAGTCCTTTGCTTTCACAGGTCGGTGCACTCCAGCGAAGAAACCGGAGCCAGTTCCCCTGCATTCACAGACCAGGACAATTTTTGGATCCCTGGGGCGTCTGGGGCTCTCTTGGAGGGACACAACCTGGGATAGCCGCACATAAAGGGTGTGCACCGTTTTTGTAGCATGGCCAGAAGATAGATGGTACAGGTATCATTTCTGGCAGGGATATCCAGGGTCACAGGAGCAAGTCATAGCCATGTCCGTTGATACCTCATATGTGTATCTCCCAACAAAATTCTCAAGGCACCCTCATAGCAATATCCAAACTGATAGGAAAACATGCATTCTTCAAGTTGGTCAGAGATGGATTATGAGGTACACAAATGCGTGGTGAATATATCCAAATAAGGAGCACAAAGACACACACACACAGAAACATGCATTTTTGCTGGTTCTATGAGCTGTTTGAAATGTATTTTTTTCGGGTTCGCGAGACCATTCTTTTGACAACCATACCCTGTATCAGCCACTATCAAGTGGTGGATTTAGTCACTTGCGTGGCTACCGCTATAGGATGTTCCCCACGTCACCTGGTACCGCCTGGTAAGGATGTGGATGAGTCCAGCAGTGATACCCCGGAATCATCAGTCCTTTCCCACAAAGACGAATGCTTTTTTTAGCACATCAGTGGCCTTCGCCATCGATGTTTTTTTTGCAGATATTATTTTAGTCATCATCGTACACATCATATGTATTTTTCTGTCAATATATATATATATATATATATTTTTATTCATAAATAGATAATGTATTTGTATGTATTTGTATGTAATATATTTGTATTTATGCATATCATATGCTATATATGATTTACATATAAATATCGTATGTGTATATGTATATACCATGTGTGTATAGATATACACGCATAGACTGGCTCACTCTTGAAGTAGTTTCCCAGCCCCAACCTTCAGAGCTGTCCCAATGCCACATGTGGCAACTATGAATTGAAGGGGTGGTTAGTTTGAGGTGGTCCTCATCTTCCTTCAGTGCTATGGTATGCACTGTAGTGCACAGAGGGTTGCATAGAATGAATGGCTCACTCTTGAAGTAGTTTCCCAGCCCCAACCTTCAGAGCTGTCCCAATGCCACATGTGGCAACTATGAATTGAAGGGGTGGTTAGTTTGAGGTGGTCCTCATCTTCCTTCAGTGCTATGGTATGCACTGTAGTGCACAGAGGGTTGCATAGAATGAATGGCTCACTCTTGAAGTAGTTTCCCAGCTCCACCCTTCAGCACTATCCCAATGCCAAATGCCACATGTGGCAACTATGAATTGAAGGGGTGGTTAGTTTGAGGTGGTCCTCATCTTCCTTCAGTGCTATGGTATGCACTGTAGTGCACAGAGGGTTGCATAGAATGAATGGCTCACTCTTGAAGTAGTTTCCCAGCTCCACCCTTCAGCACTATCCCAATGCCAAATGCCACATGTGGCAACTATGAATTGCAGGGGTGCTCAATGTGAGGTGGTCCATGTTGTATGAATAGTATGCACTGTAGTGCAGGGAAGGCTGCACAGAATGACTCATTGTTGAATGGTTTCCCATCCTCATGCTAATAGATGTACGTCCAGGAAAGATTGGGAATACTCTGGGTTTCACCTGGGTTTGGTCAAGGAAAAGTTCAGGGTATCCTTAATGGAGCCCTTGTTGAAAACAAGCCTTGCTGAAAAAGTACCAAATGTTTTCATATGATATAGATTTGTATCATGTGCGTACGTTTCGGAAGTACCCCCAACTTTTCTGGACAGACAGAGGTCGAGGGCATGGGTTGGGCCTGAACGCTAGGAACTCATGGACAAGTCCAATGCGCTCCGTCGCAAAGGTACGGAGCTCCGGTCCTCTTTGCTGTCAGAGCCAGTTGGTTTCCCTCGAAGTCTTTGTTACTGAGCAACAGTTGGCTATGGTCAAAACTAGCCAACCAGCTAATAGGGGATTATAATCAACCAATAATAGGGAAAACAATGGCTAATGATGGGGAACCAGGGGTACAGGGTTTTGACCCATTGCCAGTTGCTTGGGGGTACTCGTTCAAAAGTACAAGTTATTGCTTGATATCAACAGTTGTGGAATCTCAATAACAGTTGCTTGAGACTAAGAACAGCAAATCTCAATGCTCTGCAACAGTTGCGGATACCCATTGCTTGTAAACAGCTCCATGTTCTGATTCTTCCGCGCTGAGTTATAAGAAATCTTCGATGCAGGGCTGCCTACGCGGCCGAGGCTTCAACCTTCTACCTCAAAAGAGTGGTGGGGCTAGCCAGCTCCCGGCTGCCAAGAAGCGCCAACAATGATGTTATGTTGCGTTGTTTTCTAGTTTTTAATGGTAAATCACCAGCTATTGAGCTGGTAAAACCAGTGGGGGGTTCCTAAGTGAAGCTGCCTTGTTTGTTGGTAGTTTCTTTTTTGCACCTTCTTGTGTCCTTCTTTTGGCCTGACCCTCTCGCATATCTTGGCTCTTCTGTCTCGTCTCTTTTCTACTCACCCGGATCCGTACTTTGTATTGCCATCCATCCTTCATCTTCCTCTTCTTGAGTCTTGAATCTCTATTGTTCACTTCTCTCCAGTCTTTGTCTGGTTTCTTTCTTCCTTTTTCCCTTGCTCGTTCTTTTTGCTTGCCTTCTTTCTCTATTTGTTCGCCTTTCCCATTTCCTTTTGGTTCCTTTGTGCCTCGCAGCAGGCAACCCTTTCCGTCCTTGTCCATCCTTTGCTGACCAGCTTCCAGCTGCTGGGAGCAGTGGCGCATCTATTGTTGGGAATGGTTAGTTCATTGTTGTTTGACAATGACTTCGATGTTGGGAAGAATGATCAGATAGATTATTTGTTTGTATTATCTGTCATTGGGAATATTGCATCCACCATCCATTGTTGTTCGTTATTCGCGATCATCAAACATTCACTTCCTGCTGTATGCTCGCTGGGTGGTTGACGATCGTCTTGCTGAGGTCAAGGGTGGGACATGATCGAGCAGGTCACATTATTATGAGTCGGGGGTCACAATTCCGGTAGCTTTTTGGTTGGTTGGTTAATGCTGGTTTAGAAGCAGTAATTACTACCAACAACAAGAAACCAATATGATGGTTGTTGGTTGGTTGTCAATGTCGAAGAGCCGCAAATTGCAGTGGGAGATTTACCATAATTATCAATAAACTGCCTATATTTGATGGCAAATTATTGTATACTTATGTTGACAGCCGGATCTACTATTGACGTTACAACACTACAGTCACTACAGTCACTACAGGTCACTGAAAAGTTGGATATACCAACAATCACTGGATGGTTCCATGTTATGAACCCAAGTTGTCGCTGTCACTTCAGTGTTTCAACGCGGTTTACCTGCCATGGGTATTGGTGAGTTGTGGTGAGCTGGAGGGGTTGGCAGGCACGCAATCTAGCCAATCATTGATCAAGACCAGAAATGCTGAGGATGTTGGCTATCTGTCTAAGGAAGTAATGAACACATTGTCTTTCAACCTTATACCATACAGTTGATGTTCAAGCAGGTTTGCCACTGTTAAGACAGCATACAAATGATTTTAGGCCAAACTTCGATAAGTTCAACTTCGTAGCGTTGCTCGCTGCACCAAGGATTATTCCGAAGGGCAGCTTGCCGCATTCGGGGTGGCCGCGTTTCGCCGTTGGTTGAGGCGGTGCACTCTGACGGCATGCTGTCCTTCGTCCTTTCACATTTCGTCAATGCTTAGAATGTGGTCATTTTCCTCGTGTCAGCCAGCGCATGCTGCAGAGAAAGGGCACCAAGAGATGACGAGATAGAATTCAAGGTGGCACAGCGAGCTACGATGGTGCCCACCAGTCCATGCTAGCTTTGGCAACATTTGGCAACAATCTTCATGATTCGTGTTATTTCGGTTTTAACTGTTCACATTTTGCTGATGTGGAATCAGAGCATTTCGGAAGTTTGCCGCAATAATTGCTGAATTTTGGCGCCTTGGCAGTTCATTTACAACATGTGTAGTGTAATAATGGGGCTAACTTACTTTGTTTTGGAAAATTCGTCACAATTACGGGGCATCATACTAATCGGGGGTCAAAATTACCCCAAATCAATTGAGAGTCGTGAACTTCCCAACTTCTTGGCGCGGCCGCTTCCCCTACAAATACCTGTCGAACCGGGGCTTTGGCCGCCTGAACTGCTGAGAAGTGACCACAATCATCCAACACACAGCTGCGCCGACGGGCCAGTGGCATGCCCTTTCTCTTCAGTAGCGGGCTTCAACCAGCTGCAAACGCAGTTGGGGGAGACACTTCTTAGATGGTTGAAGCTTGGTCATGATAGAAACGGATGAACTATCAGCACTTGCCATGTCATCACGCACAATTATGTATATACTGGATATACATATGCGCATAAATATGGCGGATATGTATACGGGCACAAATATGACAGCATGATACATAGCTGGGATATCTCCATACATCTTGCATGGTTCAGGTTCCTTGCATATAGATGGTGTATCTAAGATGTATGCCATAAGCCTCACATGGACTTTGTGCAAACACAATCATCTTCCACAGCATCAATACTATTGAAGATGGTCGGAGGAGTTTGGATATGGTTTTTTCCATTATATACACATGTGGCACCTCAAACAATCCAGGCATAATCGTTTTGGTGCGACAATGTGGAAAACATGAGAGCACCATCACATCAGGGGGTGCAACTCATATGAATCGTCCAGGGAGGAGGTTGCAGTCAGAAGCTTCGTAGCAACTTGCCCACAGCTTCACTGTCACATTCTCAAGGATAAGCAATGATAAGCACCTAAGTATTCCTATGTAGCCTATGTAGTTGTTCTTTATCCTTATGTGGTAAAACCCTGTGTGTTTGTTGGTCGAGATCTTCATCTGTTGATGTTGTGCTGCAGCTCAAGGCAGATACGGGGGACAAAAACACTGATCCAAAGAGCAGCGGCTGACCAACAGTTAATGGTCGTGGAGTCGTGGAGTGTATCATCATATATTTCTTAGTGAATCTTGTTTAATTATTGATGGTGGTTAGCCTTAAACAAGTTGTTGGTGAATCTTGTTTATCATCTGAGCCTTGTATGAAGCATATTGGTTTGGTTGTTAGCGTTAAAATTGCCTGATGTTGGGCACCTGATTACCTGATTGATCAAGATGACTGTAACAACACATTCCCATGCTATTGTTGTTGGTCGTTTTAAGCGGATTCTGTGTAGAGGTGGTGACATGAATGCGTGGTTGATCACAACTTCAGATAGTCAGTCCCATATGCAATATATGGCTATGGGTCAATGTTAACCAACCAATAATGGGGGATAACAACCACCAATTTCATAGGGAAAACAATGGTTAATGACAGGGGAACCAGGGGTACAGGTTTTAACCCGCTGCCATATATGTATATACATATTCATACACACATATATAAGCATACATATATTCATATATATTGTATATACTAACATGAGCAAATACACGCACATAGACTCATACATTCACACACATACATGCTTTTACACATACACGTGTGCTTCATTTTATGCATGTCTACTGGCCCACGCATAGACAAACATCGTCATTGATGCACCATGCAGACGGTTCAGATCTTTTCAAGTGGCAAGAGGGGACAGAGCTACAGCCCCTCTTGCCAGGTGCCCGCATATGATGGGCATGCTGTGGCAGACTCCTAGTGCCAAGGTCCTTTCAGAAGGATCACCTCACGGGCTCGCGGTGTTCAGCAACTAATTCAGTGCAAGCCGCTACACCGCGTCACCGGAAGATCAGGTGCTGATGGCGTATGATGGCGTCCCATTTCTTGGGTCTAAAAAACGCTTGGGACCCAAGAACGAACACACGAGGTGATGGTTAAGAAATGCTCCCATGAACATAGTGGGAACTTTGGCTTCCATAGTTTTGACTTTTGAGCATTTCTTCGTTGTAGATGTCGGGAACAGGGCCATCATTCTAGCCACAAGAGTCTTGGTGCTTTGCTACTCAGTTGGTGGCATACTGTAGTCTTTTTGCTCAAAGCAGCTAAAACCACGGGTAGTTGTCAGCCGTTGAATCGATGAAATGGCAGGAATAGTTGGAAACTCAGATTTTCGGCCGGCCTACACCTAATTTTTGCACCAGCAGATTGGAAATTGGTGGAATTCAATGCTGATGCACACCTCACCCATCTACACGGGAATGCGTTAAAACGCCGAGTTTATCACTAGATTTTGGGGAATACTAACGCCTCCATGGATTGCTTTCCGGTAAGTATGACAGTGGAAAATCCACCATTCATAGATGGTTTAGCCTTTGAAACATGATGATGAACTTGGTTTCCAGTTCGTTTGTCAATGAAACCGTATTAAGAAGCGACCCCGCTAGGACTCGCAGATTCCGCAGGTTTCAGGCCTGCAGCAGCCCCATTGGACCTTGGGGGGTTGCTCCACTGGAAGCTGAGGATCCTTCCGTCCGAGACAAGATCCTTCAGGACCCTAAGGTCGTGGGTGACTCGCAGTTGTCCAGGTTGATTATGTACCCCCTGCTGAAATTGATGGGTTTTTCTATATTTTCTCCCACCGATTTTCCATGGTTTTCCCCGCTGAAGGGACTGTGCCTGTGGTTGAGCAACAGGGAACTTTTGCAGAGATGGTGATGCTATGCCTGTCAGGTTATACATAAGGAGGTCACTTGCATGTTCCGCTGGTAAGTGTTGGCGGTCCATGTTGGTTCAGGCCCTCCCTGATCTCGGGGGATCACTGACAGCTGGCTGGGGATGGTTGACAGCTTCCTAGTCACTGTACATGAAGATGTTCAACATTGTTCAAGGGCTCGTGTATACCATCACCATAGAATTCTGGAATGCATACGATAACAAGAAGAATAATCAGAAAAAAATATGGTAGTGACAAGACCGACTACAAAAAAACAAGAAACAAGAACCCTCGACCATCCTCAGCCAAGGAAGCCACATGTGAAGTGTTGGTTATTATCCGCCGTCTGTGGATATTGTCGTTCACCGTCGGTCATTACCTCCATAAATCATCAACCATGACAAGAGCATACAAGAGCAATAGGATCAAAACCAACGAGCAGAACCAACAGTTTCTTAATCAACAATATCTCATTTTCACATCATAAGAACATCATCACAAGTTTTTCAAAAAACACAACCGGCTTGACACCGATCCTTTGGAGCCTTTGACGCGCCATGGTAGGTCCAAGAAGCGGTGAAGAAAGCCGGTCAGGACAACTGCTGTCGGCACCACCCAGTTGTTGGTTGTCACGTGGGGATAGGATTTGGTGAAGAAAAATATCCCGAAAGTGGCGTATTTCTTATGGCTTTCAATGGTTTCCTACGGTTTTCCTGCGGTTTTTCACCTTCAATTGTGATGGTTTCCTGCGTTTTCAAGTTCCAAATAACGAAAGTTATCATTTCCCAATCACGCTGGTTTGCTATGGTTTCCTGGCATGTTTCTTGTAAACCATTGGTTGACAATAGGTATGCAACCAACAAATAGTTAGATGAACTATGATAAACCGACAAATGGTCAGACATTTTTATCAATTATTAACCATTAATAAACCCACAAATAGTTAGATAAGTAAAGAATTGTCGCAGATGAATCAACAATAGCTCAGAACCAGCCGATAGGTTTGAAAACAACTGATGTTGAGGATGTAACCAACGCTCCCCAGAACTGTTGGTTCTATCAATGGGCTCTGACAGTGTTACAACTGGTTACCTTGTTACACCCCAGCACAGTCCGGCCACCTGCAGGTTGATAGAGATGGCCATGACAACCAGCTTCAGCCGATAGCATGCTTCTTGTAGCATATCCTGGTCCGGATCCTTGGAAACCAGTAGCAAAAGCAGCATTATTTGCCAAGTTCACGGATTTCCAGCAAAATTATTTGCCAAAACTATGAGCAAAACGAGCCTTTTCTAGGAATCCGAAACTTGTCACCCAGCCGCCCATATCGAGCCGCCGGTCGTCCGATCGGATCGAACTGTGAACCACTCGTGGCTCTGCTCCAGGATGCACTGAACGATCCAGCGGGTCAGGCAGAGATCTT
>VSDK01017324.1:237177-263389 GCA_009767595.1 Symbiodinium kawagutii | reverse complement strand
ATGTGTGCTCTCATATGTGTGCTCTCATATGTGTGCTCTCATATGTGTGCTCTCATATGTGTGCTCTCATACGTGTGCTCATATGTGTGGTCATACATGTGTGCTCAAATGTGTGCTCTCATATGTGTGCTCAAATGTGTGCTCTCATATGTGTGCTCTCATATCTGTGCTCTCATATGTGTGCTCTCACATGTGTGCTCATACATGTGTGCTCAAATGTGTGCTCTCAAATGTGTTTTGTCATATGTGCGCCCATGTGTGGGTTGTCACATTTGTGCTCATATCTGTGCTCTCATATGTGTGCTCTCACATGTGGGTCATATGTGTGCTCATTTTTGTGTGCTCATATGTGTGCTCTCACAAATGTGCCCTCACATGTGTGCTCATATCTGTGCTCATACATGTGTGCTCTCATATGTGTGCTCTCATGTCTGTGCTCTCAAATGTGTGCTCTCATATTTGTGCTCATGTGTGTGCTCTCACATGTGTGCTCATATGTGTGCTCTCATTTTGTGCTCCCATATGTGTGCTCTCATATGTGTGCTCCCATATGTGTGCTCTCACATGTGTGCTCATATGTGTGCTCAAATACGTGTTCTTGCTGTGTCCTTTTCCCACTTCCCCCCATCTCACTGTTTGGGGTCTCTTGCCGGGATAATGAGGACGCTGCAGAGAGGCCGCCTCCACAATCCTAGACACCTAAAGGCATGACTCGTTTTGGGCGGTGCCGTTTAGCCTAAGATCGTGACAAAGCTGAAACAGTGGATCATATATCAATGGATATTCACATTTGGAGCTTGTAGCATATATACATCTTTCGCCAAGATCGCTTGTTCTCAGGTCTTTTCTATGGTTTTCAAGGCCAGTTGGCTTTGGGCGTGAGTTGGGGAGAATCGTTCAGGCAAGACGGTGTCGGTGGCTCATTGGATGCTTGACTTTCGACATTTTTTGATGATTTTTGATCTAGATTTCTGTGCCATTAAGCCATGGGAAGGACTCCACAGTCTGATTTGCGCGTTCTAATGATGGGCATCCATCGGGTGGGGATCACAAAAACCATCCGTTCAATGTCGGAACTCCACGTTGGAGGATCCCTGCCAAGCACAGCAAGTCATAAGTTTATCTCAGTTCGAAAAACAGGTGGTTGCTTGGTTGAGGATCATCCTCTGCCCCCGATCATCTTCTGCCCCAACTCGTGTCTTCATCCTCGGCGGAGTGTTGGTTTGATCCCAACTCGTTGGGAGTGTGCGGCAGCTGTCGGTGGCCCGAGGTACCCTTTGGCTCTGCTTTTCAAGCGTTACCGCACCTGCAGAGCTTCTGTCTGGGCCTCGTCACTGGGAAAGTTGAGATCTGTTGAGCCATTGGTTGGTGGATTTATAAATATGTCAGGTTGCTTGGGCTGATTGGTTGATTGCTTCTTTTTATGCTACCTGTTTTCATTTCGGACTGTTGGGCAGTGCTGAACTGTTGACTGATACGGTGATTGTAGAGAATGATGCTTCACCCGGTCAATGGTTGGGATTTCAGAAGAATTGATCCTATTTATGAATTTTCTAGGATTTGGCTTCAAACCAATCAGCATTATGTAGTTATTGCACGAGGGTGCATTGGCTTTAACCTGATGAGTCCTTTTCAACTTTCGAAAAGTACTATCGCATGGAGGCCAAAGCTGCCACAGATCCTTCATTTTTGTCCTCTGTTGCGGCACCATGTCATGCGAGTGAGGATTGGCATGTGGTTCATGTTCCTGGCGGTGCTCTATGTTCTCATGGGCTTTGACATCATGCTGCTCAGCAAGTTCAGAGCCGATCCAACCGCTGTTTCTGCGGGTTGCTTGCTGCCAGCATCTTGAACCCAGCTAAAGGATTGCAGATGGACTTGGACGCTGCGTCAACAGTATACTCTCTGAACCCCGGAGATTTTTTATGGGAGGAGGCCCCATCGCTAGTTGACCTCTGATATCTACATTCATCAAACAGTATCAGAACAACTCCAACAACCCGTTGGTTATTGTAACTGCTTGGTTGGTGCCAAAATCCAGTTGGTTGGCTGATGCCCTACACGGGGTCGTATGACCGTCATGAACATCTAAAAACCTACATCCCAGGCCATTGTTGGTGACTGTCATTCTTATTGCTCATCCTTGACCGCCATCAACCGCCATTATCAAGTTACAATTATATACTTTGGCTGGTTGGTGTCCGCTCATACTGTATACAACGGCTGGGACGAGGGTTGTTGGTCCATTGTGCTTCTCACCAGGTAGCCACATCTTGGGAAACAAGCCATTAATGCCCAGAACATCCCAGAACTGTTTGCCTCCCGAAGCCATAGAACCGAAGCCATAGAAGTTACTCTGATAGTCTCGTGTTGGCGGATGAATTTGGGGCTGGGGGGCTTCCCCCTGGCCGCTCAGGCCGCAAGAAGTTGCCAAGAAGATGAGAGATGTACCTTGTCCATCCTTGTCCATCCTTGTCTTAGCAGGGTTTATGGGAACTGGTTTTCACGTCCTGGTCGAACAGTTGCCAGCTGCTAGTGATGTGGGGACTGCTGTGGTCCTCAATGACCATCCTGGACCAATTAGTGGTAGCTAGGTGGGAGGTGACTGACCAGGCGCTGCAGAAGTTTGAGCTGCCTTGTGGGCGGCGTCATAGCCTTCATCATTGGCTGGTGGCCCCCAGGGATGCATCTCCAACTCACCAGGGATGCATCTCCAACTCACCAGGGTGCCCTGGAGATGGGATGAGTTTAGCATGTTTTAGTAATTAGCTGTTAGTTGGCTGGGCGATGCGATGGGGGCAGCAGCTTGCAGGTTCGAGCATTGGTGAAAGCATCGGGTGGTTATGATGAGGAGGCACCCAAGGCCCGGCCGGGGGCACAGGGTGCAGATGGCGGCCATGGGATGCCGTGGGATGCCATGGGATGCCATGGGATGCCATGGGATGCCATGGGATGCCATGGGTGTGTCCGCCACTTGATATACCACCCAAGGTTAGTCTTTTCCACGGCAATTCGGCGGGTCCTCCTGTAGAGGCATGAATAGAAATTGGGATGCATCCTAAAAATGGGATACATCAGAAAAGGGCATCAAGAAAAATGGTAGGCATCCAAAGAAAATGCACATGCTTGAGTAGAAAGAACGAGAAAGAAAAGTAAGCAAGGAAGCAAGGAGCGAGCAAGCAAGCAAGGAAGGAAGCAACCAAACAAGGAAGGAAGCAACCAAACAAGGAATGAAGCAAGCAAGCAAGCAAGCAAGCAAGCAAGCAAGCAAGCAAGCAAGCAAGCAAGCAAGCAAGCAAGCAAGCAAGCAAGCAAGCAAGCAAGCAAGCCATACACCATACGACCAGACTATAATTTTAGAGTGGGAGGGTATGCGATGTCAACTTCAACAGCATTTAAGCGTAAAAGGCCATCAATCCTAAAATCAAAAAACCGCAAACCATACCCTAAACCTTCAAGCCACCAACCCATCGAGCCTAAAACCATGAACCTAAAATCATAAAACCTCCATATAAAGCCATAAACCCTGAAACCGTAAAACTGTAAAACCCTAAAGCAAGCACCTAAAATCATGAACCATAAACCTAGACCCATAAAACCCAAAACCATGAACCAAAAAGCATGAAGCCCAAACAGATACAGCCTCAAACCATCAATCCTAAAACCCTGAACCTGAAAACATAAACCGTAAAACATAAACCCATCAACCCTAAAGCCATAAACCTAAAAGCATATTATCTAAACCCCAACACCATAAACCCTAACACCCTAAAACCATACGCATGTTTTGACTTAAACCTTATCCTTTTGAATGGTCGGAGTTGAAGATGCCCATGTTCTGAAGAAACGTCTTGATACCTGGGGATCTTGGGGGTGGTTGCATGGCATCGTTTCCAATATGCACATCCTGAGAGCCAGCCAAGTTCCACCGGTCAATTTGGTACCATCCTTGGCACACCCTGGAGCCTCAGATGACCTCAGATCAAGCTCAGTGGTAAATCATTCGATCGGAATCGCTCGGCCGATTCCACTTCCAATGTTACACAATGTACAATTCAAAACGCGATGGAAATCAATGAAAATCACTTTAGAAACAAGGAACATCACTGAACATCACTGAACATCACTGAACATCACTGAACATACATGAAAACTGCTGAAACATGATGAACAAGTGATGATAAATGATGAACACGGATGAAAAACACCATGAAATCATTTGTAGATCATGGACAGCTATGGCAAACTGGATGGGTTGTCCATGGTTGTCCAAATCGACAAGTTCAAATCCTCATCACGGCGCCTTTCAGTCACTAGCCTTCGTCGTTTCCGGGGCAGGCTGCTGAAGGAGGCGTTGAGGAGCGGCAATCCGCGCTGGTTGCCAGATCCAGCTGCCTTGGCCTAGGGGAAAGCACAGCGGGCTGTGGAGCTGGTAGAACCATGTGATGTTTTCTTAGCCACTATTAGATATTCAACAATTATTAGATGGAAAATAGGGGTACCCCCAAATCATCCATTCTCAAGCATTAATTATTAGTAATAAACAAGCTACTTTTTGGGTCCCCTATTTTGAGAAACACCCATGTAGAGCCTTGGAATTGAGATGGAGATCATAATCCACGAAATCAATTTCGGTTGGCCAAGTGAGGAGTGCAGGTTTCTTGACCAGGTGGTTCAAACCCCATCGAGTGGAATCCTGACGCAGTCCAGCGCAATCATTTGTTTCCGCTTTAGCTCCCGGTGAACGACCCTGTCCTTCCTGGTGGGCCCAATGTGGGTGCACCGTGGCCCGAAATCATTGGGGTGTCCCACACAACGAGCTGGGGTAGCTGGGGTGCAGGAAACTCACAAAAAGACAGCCGCCCGGAACTCCCAGAAAATTCCAGTGACTGAGGAGCAAGAACCGGGTTGGCGCGCTGTTTGTTTGAAGTGTTCGTGCCCTGACCTTATGACCATGATTTGGAGGGTTTATGCATGTTTATGTGACTTAATTAGCAAGCGTTTATGTGAGATCGCGCTTGACCAGGTATGGTACAGCTATCAACCAGCCGTTTCACTGCTGATATTGTTCCATGCCTTTTTATGGCAGAAGGATGAAGCAGGTGTTGAGACACAGGCATGGCCCTGAATTGGGCACCAAACAGAGCAAACAAACAATCGTTGTCAGTCTTGTCGGAAACTCAACTGGCTTTGGGGTCCAGTAGTTTTCAGCAGAGCTTGTCCGCAAGAAACGCTTTGAACGGGTGGTTTCATGTGGTTTCCTCTTCTAGTTTCATGTGGTTTCCTCTTTAAGTTCCCAGCAAATGATTTTTGGGTGGTTGGAATATCCATGATGGACAGCTTGACAGTACAGCAGGCCATTTGACCTGCAGTGGTTGTTTGGTTTGTTTGGATCAACCTATATTTTGGTTTGTTGGTGTTCACCCATATTTTGATTTTCTTGTGCAGACTCAGGAACCGTTGCTCGCAAGCGGGGCTGGCGGTGAGGCAGCTAAACTGCGATGCAAACATTGACAAGTGAGAGGGCTATGGCTGAGATATTTAGATTCTACGTCAACCAAGCAATGTAGGTAGCCAATGTAGCTGGCAAGATGGGGAGCCAAGCACCGGCTGTTTGATTGTGATATGTGGGGAGTTGGTATCATGGTAATACCAGTCTTGACGAGTTGGGATCAAGTGTAAGCAGTGAGAACCCAGAAAGGAGGATTATGAAGGATGCCGATCATGCTTGAAGATCTTTGCAGCCTTGAATCAACATTTTTAAAGTCATCCATGATTGGGTACCATTGACAACACTGAAGTTCGTTTGGCTTGGCCTATGCACAGGCACCACCTCAAGACAAGAATGCCCGGAACTCAAGAAATTCCAGAAGTGGCAATGACGGTAGAACTGTCTCCCCATTGAATTGTGTTTCACATCTTGAAGTTGCTTGTCGAATAGTTTTTTTTGAGGCCGCACAATGCATTGCTTTGGGGAAAGACTCGCAACAAATGAAACTCCTGTAGTCTGACACAGAGGGATCAGCATTTCTCCACCCGAAAGTTAGATATTGGGCCAGTCGGGTCAAGGTTTTGTTGTGTTTTTGTTGATCGGCCAAGAATCTCAAATTTTTGGATAAGAGAGGTTTTGATTGGGGCCTGTACATGTTTGAGCACGTGGCCAAGAATCATCACTGACGTTTTCAGAGTTCCGACAGTAAGCCGCTGACAATCCATAGAAATGCCATGGCGTCCGTGTTCTCCAAACATCTCTGGTGACCTGGAAACATCAGTAGCTCAGGCCGCACCTAATTTTGATCAACAGGTCATGAACAGGTCACGGTAACCTGCGAACGAACTGGGTCCAAGGTCAGCCGCGCAGCGGCCACCCCAGCGCAGGGAGACCCGGACTGCGATCGCCATATTCCTGCGGCTTGCGGGGATTGTGGACCATACTACAGTATGTGGCAATATGATGGCAATATGATGGCAATATGATGGCAATATGTTGGCAATATTATTCAATGATCTATTAACATGAATTATAGTATTACTATATAGTAAGTGACCATTACTATATATAATATATATATATAACGGTAACTATATTCAATGGTTACCATATGTTACCATATTCAATGATCTAAAACCACCAAGTGACAAATATTATGTTTTACCATGATATTCAATGCTTTCTGAGATACCATATTATATGGTGGTAATTATATGGTGGTAAATTACCATATAATATGGAATCTCAGAATATACGGTGGTCATAATACTATTCAATATTTTCTGAGATGTGTGAATGAATATATGTATACATACTAGATTTCATATGGTATGAAATGTCTTGTTTAACATATGACACATTTGCTGAGCGGTCTGGTAGATATGGAGCCAGGGGGCAACATGTATCATTTTTTGCTTTCACCATGCATAAGGAACGATAATAAATATACAGTAAAGCCATTGGGGAGCACAGCTGAACCACACAACCACATTGTTGTTCAGTTCAGACTGCTATTTGAAGAGGTTCCCGCAATTTTTACATGCAAATGGGCGGTCCATGCATGTATACCCGCATGCGCAACTATCTATCCTACAGATGCTTCATATTGATCCACCATGGTTTGCAGGCTTCATGCACCCTTGGTGGTGCAGAATTTTCTGTCCATCGCATGAGAATAAGTTTTCAGGTTTGCCATCGAAGACAGCTCGAATGCCTGGGGCTTTGCAACCGTTCAACACTGTGGAATAAGAACAATAAAGCGAACAAACGGAAAAGTGCTTCACCGAAGAAAATCAGGTGATGATTGAGTCCGAACAAATATTGAAATTTCACAGGAAACGCGGGACGGGAGGATTCCAAGGCTGTTTTTCCGGGTCCAACAAACAAGTTAGTGAGGTTGCCAGTATGGGCCAATGATGTTTCATAATTTTGCTCATACCTCAGACATCGTTGAGGTGATGTACAGGAGCCAGAGCTGCACTATGGGCTAAGCTAAGCGTAAAAATCCCGTTTAATCATGGTCAATGATACCCTGGAGTCAACTAAAAGCTAGATGTGCATAACCACCATTTATTATAGGAAACCACCTCAAAATGGTGGTTCTCCACATCAAGCTATCAGTTTATCCCAGGGCAGTGAATACTGATAGATCCATATCAATACACCGCCATCGGTTTACCCATCAATCAATAGGTGGTGATTTACTGTCTGATCACGGAGGTTTATGAATGTGGATCTATCATGACTGATCAATGACAGTTTATTTAGAGGTCATACTTATCAACCAGGATCAGCCGTTATTAGCAATGATCAACCATGATTGACCAACAATGATTATCATTGTTAGCAATGATACAATCATTATCAACCATGATTAGCCATGATTAGCCATGATTTCTGTATCACTATTAGTAATCACAAGCAATGATTAAGCATGATTAGTCATATTATTAGCCACATGATTATAGAAGCATATTACCAGCCATATTGTTAACAATATTATTAACCATTAGTTGTTTATTACCCGCGATCAATCATCTTTAATCATTTGCAACCATCATTAAGCAAATCATAACCACTTATTGATCACCACCAACCAATTCTCAACCAATTACTATCATGATTAAGCATCATAATTCCGCATTCTTGACCCATCATTAACCCATCATCAACCAACTATGAACCACTTCATTAACCAACCATTGGCCATTCTAAACAACCAAATATTGACACTAACCAATTCTCATTGGCCATGCTGAACAACCAATTCTCATTAAACAATTCGTGATCATCATTAACCAATTCTCAACCAATTAGTACCAATTAGTATCATGATTATTCTACTGTAATGATAACGCATCATAATTCCCTATTCATGACCGAGTATTAACCAATCCATCCATTGGAGTGTTTTGTCAGGTCCAAGGCAGCAGGCCGCTACCGTGGCAGGGGGGTTGGGTTGGACCTCATGGTTGGGGGTGCTCAATGGTGGTTGTCAAGGATGATAAGATTATGGTAGAATATGGTAGATCATAGGGGATCATCATGGTAAGATATGGCAAATACCAGGGAATCATCAGGAGTCGTTGGGAAATATCGGGAATATCATGGCTTCGTGCTGAAGAAATAATAGTGGTGCTTGCGCAATAACCAACGTTCATCAATAATTGAGTGGGCATATGGGAAGTTTCAAATGACCTAGTGACGCGTTTTCGCAATCATGTCACAACTGGTCGGTTGCCGCAACAAACTCCAAATGTGTTCCTTTTGATTTCTATTGCCGGCCCCAACTAGCAGTGGCATGGCTTGCTCAACCATTCACAGCTCTCGCGATTTGAAACCACCTCAAACCTTTGAGTCACCTGGGTAGCGCATGTATGTCTTGGGACAATTCAAGTTTCGCTTTCGGATTTCCGGATTTCTGAAGAAGTATCCTCCCATCATGATTTGTTGGTTTCTCAAAATAAGGGTACTCCCAAGTCATCCAATATCAACTATTTATAGCAATCAAGCATACATGTTTGGGGTCTCCAAACACCCATTTGTTGTCATTGGCACGTTCTGAGACAGAGTGGGTGAACATCAGTGTGCCTTCACTGCTTGCGACGGACAAGATTTCACAAGTGTCTTGAGGGTAGCAGTCCTATGATGGTGTCCACATATGTAACGCATGGATACCCTCGGCACATCATGGCACCCCCAGAAGGTTCATTTGACCCTCCGTCATGCCCTTCCCAGCGGGCCAGCTTATACCAACATGGCTTTGGACGGAGAGTTGTAACAGATCCGTGACAAGTCTGGGACCGATGCTGTGATTGTCATTCAATGTTGTAGTATTGTAGAAGTTTCATTGGAATCTCCCTACAGACTGGCCAGCAGTTTTGAGTGACCTGTGAGGCAAAGGAGGAGGATGCTGCGTTCTTCAGTGAAAATGCCACGTATCCAAAAATTGGATCCCCAGAATTTCAGCTGCCTGCTTTGGTCCAGCAGCCTGAGGGGGCCTTGGTGAATCTACCAGCTGGTCGTCCAAGGGAAACTGTTGGGCTTTCACTGTTCTACCTTGCTACTGGGCGGATGCAAAGAAGGTGCCAGAAACATCTTCAAACAATTTGTGCACTTCTTAGCAGCAGTTCATGCCGAAACCTTTGTTGATGAACATTCAAGCCAATGAGAACGGCCTTCATTGGCATCCGCGCACAGATGGCCACAGATTGTCTGTGTCCTTGACAACGTCTTGGAGAAATCTTCGAACTGGGATGATGGTACACCCCAACCATCCTATCCCAAATGGTCATGTTACACCAATCAGTGCTAGGGACGCCACCATGAACCCAGCCGTCCTGCTCAAAGAAGCAAAGTGACCCGTACTGCTCAAAGATTGTGCCCAAGATCTGCCGAAAGCGGCTTTTTGCGTGCGAAAAAAGACATCCAGGCTATTTGTGTTGCCCCGGGCATGCTGAGCATGTACAGTTGAGTGCGGGAAACTAATCCGGCCATTTCATAGCTGCCAAGTAAGGGCGAGGTGGCTTACAAACAGTTGACATGTTCATTTACCAAGATGCATCCGAGAAACCAGGAGGGCATTTTTATGCCTTTCTGCTTGTTGGAAAAAAGTATAAAAAAGGTAATGTAGTTCTGAACTCCTGCCAGTACAGGAATCGAATTTCCTTTGATTCTGAATTTGGCTCACAGCGGATTGAGTGGCTGTCCGGGGGCAAGAGCAGAGCCATCAGGCACTTCAACATGGCAGCGGAAAAGGTGGCAAAGAAGAAGCTGGTGAAGAAGACCAAGCAACCTGTGCGGCTCTATGCTAAGGGTGTTATCCTGGGCTACAAGCGTAGCAAGTCCAACTGCTATGCCAACTGCACCCTGTTGAAGATCGATGGTGTCCGCACCAAGGAGGATACCCAGTACTACCTTGGCAAGAAAGTTGCGTACGTCTACAAGGCCAAGAAAGAGATCCGCAACTCCAAGTTCCGCGTGATGTGGGGCAAGATTCGCCGTTCGCACGGCAACTCGGGTGTGGTGCGAGCAAAGTTCGCCAAAAACATTCCTCCCAAGGCCTTTGGCGCAGCTTGCCGAGTGATGCTTTACCCAAGCAGCATCTAATCTGAGAGCTAGTCCCGGTAGTCTGCTTTCACATGTGTCACTTTGCTCAAGGAGCTCCCCCTTGCATGCAGGAAGTTTGCAGCCAAAAAAGACCGGGGTGGCCCGCTACTGCAAATTATCAACGCCTGCTATGTTGCACATGTTGCGTCTTGCACTGTTTTGTTTCATGCTATGTTGCACATGTTGCGTCTTGCACTGTTTTGTTGCATCTACAATCATTGCGTGCCATGCTTACTGTTTTAGGCTTTTGCAAGGTGCTATTGCAGGCTATTGCATCTCCGATCGGAAGTGGATCCTGCCCATTTCTTGACCATCCGCACTTTAGAACTTATCTAGGCAATCCTTTGCTTGTCAATTTGCGATGATTTGACATGTGAGAGTCGAGTGCTGGTGTTGGGGTTCCACTACAATCCTTTGCAGGTTGGCTCAAACAGAGGTTTGCGGCTGGGTCACAGTCTCTAGTCTGAGATGGCGGCAGAAAAGGTGGCAAAGAAGAAGCTGGTGAAGAAGACCAAGCAACCTGTGCGGCTCTATGCTAAGGGTGTTATCCTGGGCTACAAGCGTAGCAAGTCCAACTGCTATGCCAACTGCACCCTGTTGAAGATCGATGGTGTCCGCACCAAGGAGGATACCCAGTACTACCTTGGCAAGAAAGTTGCGTACGTCTACAAGGCCAAGAAAGAGATCCGCAACTCCAAGTTCCGCGTGATGTGGGGCAAGATTCGCCGTTCGCACGGCAACTCGGGTGTGGTGCGAGCAAAGTTCGCCAAAAACATTCCTCCCAAGGCCTTTGGCGCAGCTTGCCGAGTGATGCTTTACCCAAGCAGCATCTAATCTGAGAGCCTAGCTCCGCAATGAACACATTGACATGCATCCTCTTTTTGGCCAAGTGTAGAAAGACAGCCAGCGGCAATCCATTCCAGGTTCTGCTTGACGTTTAAAGCCAAATTCTGACACCACACGCTGAAGACACTTGTGTGTTTTCACAAGTATCACTCTTGATTTGAGATCACATATATGTTTTGAGTGTTTTGTTTTGGGATGTTTTGGACGTCAGGAGTATACATTGCATAATGCATAGATTTTTTTAGATCTTTTTAGACCTAGACGGTGAATGGCTAGGGTCCAGTAGCAAATGCCGAAGTGACATGCTGGGATAGCACTCGTCGCCTTAGGCTTGGCTCAGGGGGAGCAGGCCATGTCCTGTGGGGAACATCAACATGGCAACATGTGCCAAGTAAACCTATGCTGCAACAAGGTCTATACATATAACACCGCAACATCTGATTGAGACTTCACAAATCTTATCTCGGGACCTTGCGGTGCCACTACGAGCACTGCCGCTGTCCAGTAGGAGCCAGGAGCGGTGGACAGTCTGGGAGGCGGGACTTATGGTTTCACCATGTTTCACTACTTTTGGATTATATATACTGGCTTGGAGAACATGCTTGAGCTCGGTTGGTTCGACAATTCACATTTGACCCGTTTCAAATTGTAAACACCTGGCATTCTATGACATACCTGAAGTTTTCAGATGTGGTTTCTCAAAACAGGGGATCCCCCAAATCATCATTTACAGTAGGAAACCCAGCATTTTTTGGGTATCCCTATTTGAAGAAACCACCATGTAGTTGTTTACTTATATTCTTGTTGGTTACTCTCTTCCACTATTGACCATTGTTACCCTGTAACGGTTCAAATCCCAAAATCGTTGGTCAGTTACGTTACTTAACCACTATTTCAAGGATTATGTTGATATATATATTAGCCTATTACTAACCAACCAGTATGGTTAACATATGTGGTTCCCCCACTATTAACCATTGTTTTCCCTATGAAATTGTTGGTGGAAATCCCCGATGAACGTTAGTTGATTGATATTGACCAGTAGCCATATAGTTGGTATATATCCCCAATAATTGTTAGTTATCGTCCCTATCCATTATTAACCACTAGTAACCACTAGTAACCACTAGTAACCACTAGTACTAACCAACCATTGTGGTTAACACATGGATCAACCATTATTTACCATTATCAACCTATTACTAACCAACAGCCATTAGTTATATTGTTGATTGAAATTGACCAGGCGCCATGTGATATTAAGTCTTTACTAACCATTACTAACCAACCATTACTAACACTAACCAATCATTATTTACCATTATTCACCATTATTAATCTATTATTTACCATTATTAATCTATTATTAACCATTACTAACGATTATGGTTAACCTATGGATTAACCTTCCATTCCGTCTATCAAGATCGCTAAGGGAAGCCCGCGAGGAATGGCGGATCGAAGCGCCCGAGCCTTGAAGGACGGCCGAGGGGTTCGGGGAGCCACGGCACATGGGAGACACGTCTGGTGGGAAACATGGTGTGACCAGTAAAAATGGTGGAATTTTCTAGGGTTTTATAGGGGTTCTAGCCATGATATAGGGTTTTTATAGGGGGTCTAGCCATGATATAGGAACCATTGTGGATGGGGATAGCCTTATTGGTTATATAAACCTTATTGAAACCATCTGGTTGTAAAATCTGCAAGTCACCTATAAGTCACCTGTAACCCCTAATTGTGGATGTTTATAGGGTTTTATAGGGGTTAGAGCCATGATGTTTAGTAATGGGCGAGAATCACCAACAATATTATGGTTAAACAACTACAATTGTTGGTGGTTTGTTTGGTATCAAACTTGGTTTATATGGCTTGTTAAACCAACCAACCAATGATGAACCAGCTGGCCAATGGTCGATAATAGGGTAACCAACAAGACTAGGGGATATACATTGCTGGACCGGCATTTTAAGAAACAAAGCACATGAGAGCAGCATTTCTGCAGTGTACAGTACACTGTTTTTTGCACTGTGGTTAGTTTGATGTCGCACTTTGATTCAGGAGAATCAACCTCCGAGTGATTCCCAAAATGGAAAGAAGCAGGCATGGCTGAGACGCCGTGATTGAAACACACGCTGGAGGCAGATCACCAGGGCTATATCTTGTCGATGTCTCGATGATCTTCCGCCAGGGCTGCTGTTTTGCCATGGATTGGGGTGTCAGGTAGATGCGGACAGCCCTGAACGTGGTCTTCCTGTGAAAAACACCTTCATTCACTTCGGGAGCCCTTCGAGGACAGCCTCAGCTTGTTGATGGCATGTTTGTGACACGGGGCGGGTTCACCCTTTTCCTTTTCTGATGATTTTGTTCCTTCTGCTTGCTATGGTGGTTTCTCAAAACAGGGGACCCCAAAATGGTTGGTTTATTACATGTGATGAATGATTGATGACCTGGATGATTTAGGGGTACCCCTATAACTTGAGAAATACACATATATATATATATGGTATATCACCTCTAGTATTCTCTGGTTATTATCCCCTATAGTGATCCTGGAGTAGATAGAATATCAGATTGGACCATCCCTAATTGGTAAATGCTTCTGATATTGAACATGGAGGATATTCTATCTACTCCAGGATGGCTACTAGTATCAACCATCATTAGCCCTTCGTTCGCAACTGCGCAGGTCTCTCACGTTGCCAGACCTTCGTTTTGCGCAGGACACCGGTGGGCAACAGAGCCTTGGCAACGCCCAAGACCGTGCCTCCGCATTTCGCTCCGGAAGTGAGCAACGTGTCCTCGTCAGATGCCCCGTTGGGGACCTTGGAACGTGCCAGCGTCGAGTCCCCGGGTCTCCCAGGAAAACTTCAGGGTTTAGTAATCTATACACAGCTCAGGGGGGTATGATGAGCTGAAGATGGAAGGTGATGGTTCTGCTATGTTCTGCGGGGGTTCTACACGAAAAAAATGTGCAATGTTTGCATTCTCGCAATACGAGATGTACGTATGGTACAGTAAACAACAAGCTTAAAGAATGTGTTCCTGGGTCAAGCCTGGGAAAGACTTGGAACGGGGACCCTGTGAATATCCAGATGCCAAACGTCTTGCCAAACGTCTTGGAAGGATTTCCTGCTGGAGAACAGTCAAGATCATGGAAACAAGCGATCTGCAGCTTGATGGCGGTCTACTGTGTAACCAGGGCTTTCTGCGGTGCTTTTTGGCATCATCAGCCTAAATTCACCGTCATTCTTGCTCAAAATAAATGATCTTGGACCATCACTACCGAGTGATTGGAATGTATATCATTTTCATCATAACCGTCATGGATAGACAATCATTGACCGTGATTGACCATTATCATCTACTTTTGACCATGAATGATCCAGCATGAACAATTGTTTAGCCATGATTACCCATGGGTAACCATTGTTAACTGTCCATCGTCCATCATGAACCGGTATGAAGCATCATTGATCGTCATTAACCAGCATCATTGATGATTAGACATGGCTGTGGGTCAAAACCCTGTGTACCCCTGGCTCCCCCCACTAGTATATAACCATTGGTTTCCCTATGAATTTGTTGGTGGAAATCGTCCATGAACGTTGGTTGATGAACTGCTTGACCCAGCTCGCCACATCACGTCGTGCCGCCAAGGATAGCTCCTCTTCGTCTCTTTGACTTCCTGCCAAGTCCACAGGCTCCTTCCACTGCCTTGGGGGTTGGCAAACCTGTTGGCTCATGGCGATCACTGAGTTTTCGGCGATGGACTTTGGAATGGAATGTGATGCACTTTGAGACTTATAGAGACATAACACATCATAAAACATGCCAACCCTGGGCCAACCCTAAGAATGTGGTGTCTTCATGTGTCTACATTTTTGGTGGCGGATGATGCTTCCTGGCAGGTGGCCAAGCAACCGCCCCCGCCCCCCTGCCTGTGGGCCAAGGGGTTTCGGCAGCCGCCCCTGGGGCCCCTGCCCCCAGTGGTGCAGCCTTGCAGGTGGGGACCGATGGATCTTGTGATGATATCTCGCCATCTGGAAATGAGCAGATTTGTTGAAATCATAGCCACAGTCATCCATTATGGTCATATGGAATCATAATATATAAGTATCATATATAATGAGTCATCCATCTATGAAATCATAGATATCCATCCACTTGTTGGATACCATTTATGGTCATCAAACCAGAGCTACGGTCGTCATCCACGACTCTGTGTCCACGGGAAACTGCTCAATTTTTCCCAGCCGCGCATCTGGTCACGCGGCAGGCAGAGACCATTACTGCCATGGCAGCATTTCATGCGGTTCATGTGCAAAGCTCAGGGACAGTGGCGGTGCCCCCCCACCCGTACAGAAGGAGAAACAGGTGGCAGTGGATGCAAGTCAAAGATCGGTCAATATCAGTCAATCAACAGCTTGCTCGTTTAAGAATCTGAACATCATCAATGGACCTAGAAAATCATTGATATAGATGCAAAGAGCTTTGAGAATTCCATCCTGGTTACAACCCATCATTTAGTTGATCAGGGGCTGATTCCTCCAGAATTCTTGGAGCTTAGAAACTCAAGAAGCAGCAACACTGAGGCAACCACTGAAGTTACTAAATGGTTGGAAACTACAGAATGGTTGCTGCTCCGGTAGCAACACTGCTCCCGTTCGAAACTCCAGATCCAGAGCTGGTCAGAGACTAAGCCCAAGACTCTCACTCAGCTTGACCACAACGGGCTGTCCACACATGGTTTATAGTTGATGGTTTCCCGACCAAAGCGATCATTTTTGAAAAGTCCGTGATTACACATTGATGGTACTTTAGTTATACCAGTACCCGCAGCTTGGGCGTAGCTCTCATGCACAGGGTTTAATCGGGTTTAGCTACTGTTCAACATGAATTGAACAGGGTTTTTACAGGGTTTAGGGTTTGCGATTAAGGTTTTTTGGGTCTATTAGGGCTTTCAGGTTCAGGGATCGGGGAAATCTCCCACCCCCACAAACCTATATGATCTATCTGCTGCTTGAATACTTAACCGGTTGGTGGTTTTAAGCATTTTTCATGACGGGGTGGTTCAACCACCAACCAGATAATGATCATTATCAACCATGATTACCATATAACCATTATCAACCATTATTAACCCCTAGTTAATACCACCAGCCATTAACCACCATTCTTAACCATTATTCTTAACCATTAGTGACCATTATTGCCACCAACCATTAAGCACTAGATAGTTAACTATGGGTGGTTCACCCACCAACCAGTTCAGTAAGGGGACTTCAAACTTTGGAGTTCCAGACCTCATGGCAGGGCAGCGACCTGCAAGGATCCCCGAGTCGAGTTACATCCCGTGGAAAATCGCACAAGTGCTGGCCGTAGTTCATGTGATATCCCCTATTCTTTTTGGTTCTATCCCTGAGCTGTTGTGGGATAGTTGTTGGATCTATTCGAATTTTGGTACCATTCCAGGAATCCATTGCTGTCTGAGAGCGAACCCGAAAAATGCGTGGAATCTTTGGTACCACCATTGGGGCTCCGCCAAGGCATTCTTTTCAGCGATGCCTTCGGGAGCTATGCCACCGCTTCCACAAGTGGGTGGGTACCAGGTCGCATTTTGGGGTCTGCGGGGCTGCAGGGAGGTATTCTTGGGAGGGGGTGGCACATGGGGAAGCTGCGTGGATGATGATGATGATGATGATGATGATGATGATGATGATGATGATGATGATGATGATGATGATGATGATGATGATGATGCTGGTGGTGGTGATGATGATGATGATGATGATGATGATGATGATGCTGCTGCTGCTGATGATGATGATGATGATTTGAACACGATGATTATGTACTGTGAATCCTGATGATTAGGGGCACGATTTCACCCAGCTATGTCAATAAACCGTTGGTAAATTGACAGGTCCTGTGCATGCCATCACCTCCACCTGAGCTGTGCAGAAAAAAGCTACCTGAGCCGTTGGTTTGTTGGTGTGTTGGCTCAGGCCCACAGGCATCAAGAGGGATTCGTCATCATCCAACTGATTGGTTGATACATCCAACTGCTTGCAAATGGTCCCATATATCATTATATTTATACACGTTCAACTATACATAATTACATACTTATACATACACGTCATATAAACAGATAAATAGATATATACAGTATACAGTTTGAATTTGATTAATTAATTGATGAACTACTGGTATATAATTGATTAATATATTATATCTACTAATTGCTTTTTTTGGTATATATTTACAGTAGATCCACCATGCTCATGGCACCATCGACGGAGCGCCAGGCACAGCCTCAGTACAACATGTGGCCGGCGGAAACCTCCCAGCACCGGGCCAAGCCGAGGGGGGAGGGACCGGACGTGGGGCAGCTGGTGGTTGGGAGCGAGGCCAGGAGCTACTAGATTTAATTCGATTTTTTTGGATATGTTTCGAAGATTTACTTGTTTTTTTGAATAAAACATGGGAAAATCTGAGTTGGAAACTTTGGAAACCCTCGTTTTCACCAGGAATTCTAGGGCTTTCCTGCAGATTTTCCCTTCATTTCTGGGATTCATGGTACCGGCCACCCCAAAAAATCAATGGATGAACATCCCAACAGCTGGACGACAGTTGAACCATGGGATGAACAGCTTGGGTACAGGGTACCCGAAACCTGATGTAGATCTATGTATCTATCCATCTATACATCTATATGTATGGTTAGTTACATAGGTTTCTGCATATGTCTTCATATATTCCATCAGAATCATTGATAATGCTTTCATCAAACCTTCTAGCGTTTGGTGGCCATGAATCAGCCATATTATATTGCGCGTCATCAACCACCATGAGCCAATCATTGTCAAATAATCATGAACCAACATGAACCAACATGAATCATCATTATTGAACTGACCACTAATTAGCTTATTGACCATCATTGACAATTCGCGGTTGTTGACCACTACTTCCATTGTTATATAATAATCACTTCGTCTTGCTCTGGAGAAGGACCTATGCATGTCATTTGCATGTAAATCATGTGACCCGCACCGAGCTACAGTGGGAGATTGCTTTAGTAAATGCCATGTAAATCATGTAAATCACGAGCTTACGGATTTTTCGATTACTTTATGTGGGATCCCCATCTGCAAGTCCGACCTGGGAGATCTTTTATGTCTCAAAAACCTGGAGAATTGCAGAAGATCACCACGTATGATTCGTTCATGATCGGAGAAATGATCTGACGTGGCAGCTGGTTTAATAGTGGAAAATAGTGGAAAATGTGGTTGGGCAAGAATGGGCTCGCAGTATAGTACGCAAGAATGCTACCAAGCTTATTGGGGAGGGCTTGATGAAGCGGACGCATGTCAATGTCTCCATCCAACAACTCATAAGTTTGATGGTATCCAACAGGTTCGGCACACCAAAATTGAGCTGTGGCCTGTTCCACAACCTCTCGGTTTTGTTAGGGTTCAATCCGTCCCTACCCATCACCCTTGGGGATTGCACCGGGCTGCTGAGGCCAGACATGTCTGGGCCCATGGTTGGGCCGATGCCTGAAATGGCTGTGCCTATGCCCGAAGGATCTGGCCAAGATCTCAGTGCGGCGATAGGGTTTCCTCGGACTCACCAGCAAAGGTCACAGTTTTGATACTGCAGAAGCCCCACAAGTTTGATCGTCCGAAGCATGGTGAAGATTTGGGTATGCGGCGCCACAGTAAGGTAATCAATGACCCACCAAAAGATGATCATGAGAAACCCATGGGTTTTGGGGGTACCGCTGTTGTGGCACATAGCCATTGACTCAGTGGAGCATCACCATGGACCATGGCTTCCAATGATGCTTCGGATGCTTGTGACCTGCGCCGCCCAGGCAGCTTCGATGATTGGTCGGCTTGGACCTGGCCCCAAGGTGGCGAGGATCTAGTATTGGATTAAGCAATTTCTATGATTCGTCAAGACACTGCATAAATATGTTATGTATGTGAGTGTATACATATTGAAGCTGGATGTTGGAGTGAAGAAGTCTGGACAGTAGCTCAGTTCTCAGCCAGTTTGAAGTTTGGTGGCAGAACAGATGGAAGAAGACTGGATTCTGTCAGATGTTTCCACTCTTCAACAACCTGTTCCTTGAAGTGTAAGATTTGGCACTTTAAGGTGTCCGAACACTGGTCCCCAGTGGTCCGAGTGGTCCCAGTGGTCGCCATGTTTCGTCAAGCTGTTTCCCGGCCTGTCCACATATACCAATTTGATCCGATTTGTACCACGGTCAAGTGAGACCATGATTCTTTCAACTTTGTCCCGTCTCAGGTCAAAAACCGAACCTGACCCACATAGCCACAAGATGCTCTGGGTAGGATCAACTCCTTGCAAGCTGATGGCTGTCCACAGAAAGACAGCTTTAACAACCACAAGCCTTTCCACCGTTTCCAGGTGAGACAGACAACTACCTTGGAATGGCCAGCTGCCCAGATGTGAGGATGACCAGGGACCCAGGTCTTTGGAGCCACCCCAAACCCATGCGATTGCTGGGATTGTTTGATTGTTTGGCTGTCCTTTCTTTACGTGAAAAAATCCCAGACCAAGTGAATCCAATTGACCAGTTGGATGCCCTCCAGGGTTGCAGTTGGATGTAGTTGGTATGTCAATGTATTATCATGTATTTAGATGTATCCCTAGGCCCTAATCATGGAGATTTATGTGCCAAACTGCAGTGTTCATTCTCATGCCGATTAAATTCCCCATTGACACTACTGTTTGATGATTGAAAGCCATAGCATTTGGCAATCTCCCAGAATTGGTTGACACTGTTCCATTCAATGCCAACAGAGCACAGTTGAAGAGCAGTCCTGAGTCCTGGGTTTATAAGTAAGGTAACCTCTCATCAACTAGCGGCTAATAGCCAATGTACACACTCAATGCTGTACTGTATAGATATCGACTCACCATGACTCACCAATACGTTGCGGCAATTTGGAGAACAATTGGTCTCTTTGATAATCTTGCTGATGATCATCTCTCATGATCGCTTATCCAGTATAGTAGTTGGAAATATCACCATGAGTAACCATGATGAACACCATCAGCCATCAATAAACCATCAGTTAACCATCAATTAGTGATCAATCAACCATTAGTCGACCATCAATTAGCCACTCGCTGATCAACACCATCAGCCATGATCACCACAAGTGGCTGTGGGTCAAAACCCCGTACCCCTGGTTCCCTATCATTAACCAGCTCGTTTCCCTATAGTTTGCTGGTTATCAACCACCATGAAATTGGTTGATTAATATTGACCCATAGCCAAGTCATGCTCGTTGGCAGCCAACGATCATCACCCACCAGGCACCGCAGCAAGACAGTTGGGATTTGGAGCGCTACGATGAGGTGCGCGGAGCGCTGCAGCAGTGGCTATGCCGCTCCGTTGCGACCCTTACTCAGCTGATGAAGTGGTGGAATTGAGTTGTTGATCATCAAGGCTTCAACCAAGCAATGATAGCTGGTTAATGGTAAATAATAGGGTAAAATAGGGGATGATGATAACTAACAATTCTAGTGGTTGCAGTTCTTTCGATGCGCATGAGTCGAATGGTTTGTTTCGTGGTGATGGCCGTGGAGTTGATGCTCATGAGTTTAAAGTGTCAAAGGTGCTAGCTGATATTGCAACAGCCCGTTATTGGAGTCGTGGTAAATCACCAAGTTATTGGATTTCGGTACCCGATAGTAGCTACCATCTATCGTGAACAAGAACCAACCAACAGAAGGTGCCGGTGAACACAACATTGTAGGCATTTGAAGGCCCACACGTGGCCCCAATCACTTTGAAGAGACAAACTGAGCGGGGCGCAATATGACAGTTTTCTGCTGTCCGTGTGTGGCATTCAGCAAAGGTATGAAAAGGGTCTATCTTTCGGCAGTCGGGAAAGTGTTGGTCCATTTAGGCGCATGTCAGCTTGGACGAAGCTGAAGTGCCCATCACAGCTGTTCACTGTCCAGTTCACGAGTAGCCAGTAAGTATCAAACAAAAGCACTGAATTATTGGTTGGGATTGCAAACAATCACCAAGATATGCTCTTGACATCCTACTTCGGTATAAATTAAAGCTCCGCACATTTGCTTCCACATTCCCCTGGGATACCCATGACGATCCCTACTTCACAGAGCCATGTTTGGCAGCTGCCCTGCCATCTGCCATGCCAGGCATGAGGCCGGCCGGCCTACCACTTCTGGCGGAATCGACAGAAACAAAGTTCTGATTGGCACCGCAACAGCTGGTTGATTTGAGATGCGACTGATGATGTCCGTTTTTGGAAAAACGGTCTGGCGACCCCTAGTCTTCAAGGTTTCACAGTTTTCTCAACTTCGCAGTCCTCTCGCTCGCCACTGTGTAATTTGTACGTAAAGCGGCGCGCTTTTCAGGGAAGAGGCTCGAAGTTGGGTTTGGGATGTACACTAAGTCGCAAAAAAAATACAGCGGGATTGAGGGAAGCAATCCCGGCCGCCAAGTGGGAGGCAGAAAAAATGTCAGCTTCGCTGCGGCTTGTACTGCTATCTCAATGCCAGCTAATCCCAGCCATGCGAGATCGTCAAATCCAGAGTGAACATGAAAGACCATGCATTGAAAGCGCTTTCACACTTGGAGGGTTTGAAAGTGCTCCGAATGTCCGAGACATCCGAGATCCGGACCGTGCCAACCTGCAGCTTTACGCTCAAGAGTGCTGGAAACAATGGTTAGCGCATTTGCGTTTCTCGCCCAACATTTCTGCCCACATCAGCATGCAGGAATTTTGATGAAGTGAACTACGATGCACTTGAGTTCTGGTTACGTAGAATGTACTCAAATGATCTCAACTGCTTGTTCACAGGAAAAATGATATGTGCATTCACAGGAAGAATAGCATGTGTATATGATTTGCCTATACACATGAGTCTTGAGCCTCAGGCAAACAAGGGAGAGAGACAATGTATGAATTTATTTGGTAACCCCAAGACCGATTATATTACGTATAAACCATTATAAATGTAATATGAGTAATGCACTGCACAAAAGCTGGCCAGAAGCAAAAACACAGAACTTGATCCAACGCGCGAGCTCGCTCAAGATGGGCCTTTTGGGCAATCCACATGAAGATCCTGGGCATGCGGAATCCTGGGGTATTGTCCTCTCCCCAGATCCAATTGCCAACAGTTGTTGCTATTGTGCTGCTTTTGTTGACCGTTGCTCTAGCTGTTTTCCTTCGTCATCAAACTTGACTTCGCTGACTGCCTGGCTCTTGACAGCTGGTGGCTGGTGATGGTTTGTGATGGAAATGAACACGTCAACGCACAGACATGACCACATGATAGCTCCACAGAATCTGATTTGTGGAAATTTTCCAAGTTTATGATATGCACGTGAGGACACAGATCAATCCAAGCTCACTTTTGCGAGTTTTTTTTTCCAGCCTTGCAAAGAAGTGGTGCAGAATAGTGGCTGTCCACTGTGAAGGACAAAGTACAAACTGACTGTGATTGAATCTGATTTAATTTAAGTATATGATCTATCTAACGACTCGAACCAAATCCGCAAGGTCCGTGGCGATGAGACCTGAAATCTCTCGAGCCAGAAGCATTATTTAACAATATCAATTGCTCTTGACAAGCTGCGGAAATTCGGCAAATATACTCACATGGCCCTATCCGATCTGAAGATTGATTCTTTAAGCTAATTTTTCAGATTCCATGGTTGATTTGCCCAGAGTGCAAACAAGTAGGGGTCAATGATCAACAAGAATGAGAGATATCTCAATTTTTAATCTCGATCATAAACAAAACTCCTGCGGTAACTGGTGATGATGTTGATGACAATGATAATGATGGGTGGGGGGGTCTACATTTAGCTTGTACCTTCTGCTAGGATTACTGAAACCAACGACATGCGAAGACAACGATCAGCAGGCCAGCAGAGAATCCTGAGATTTCATAGATTTTGATGGTTGAGCTCTTCATCTTGAAATACATTGCTTGAAATTGCAGTTGCTTGTGTTTTTGCCCACCTCCCCAGCACAATTTGCATGACAACAACCCAGCCACAAAACAACGAAAGCCGCGATGTAGGACGTTCCACGCGTCCTCAGGTGTCTCAGAGCAGCTTCCGCGGCTTGGTAAACATTGAAGATGTCTTTGCAGCTGCACAGGCAGCGATGAAAAAACTCACCCATTTTCTACAAATACCTTTTCTTCTTGTGGTTCTTGCGGTGGTGGTGGTGGTGGTGGTGGTGGTTGTTGTTGTTGTTGTTGCTGCTTATTTGGGCGAGTTGGCATCCTGCGCACCGTTCCGTCCGCATCAACGTACCACCGTGGAGGCCTCCAAGCCTTTGCACCTCCGTGAAGCAGCAAAACGGCGTTTCGGGGAGACGGAGACCCGGCCAAGCCGTGGGATCGAGGGAGTGCGCAGGTTGGTCAACCAGTGGAGCACCTTGGCAGGTCACCCAAAAGCGCCCTATCTCTGATTCTCTATGTATATATACATTAATTACAGGTTGCAGGTTACAAGTCATAGTATGTTGTATAGATTAATATCAGGTGGTTGGTTAAGACTCGGATGCTAATTCCAGCAGAAGCAAAAAGCACTAGGGAGATTGACGAGCAGAAGAGTTTCCGTATTGGTTCCAAGTGAATAAAAACAAGGGACCCTTACCAACAGAACAGTTTCATGCAGGATACCTAAATGGCATACCAGAAGCGGATTCTCAATGCGATCTAGATGGGAGTGTCCTAATAGCTTGCCATGACTTCGGTTGGGCTTTCTCTACCAATGATAAACACTTGTTTGAATCAACGTTTTTTTTAGCTTGGCCAAGCTTGGCTCACGCTGGCATCACCAAAGAAGCCGAAATAGTTGTGAGCACCCCAACCTCTGTGGATTTTGTTTAGTATTCCCGAAATGCACGACTTTCACGGGCAGCATCGATCGTTCTGTGAGGTATTCCGGATCAGTTTCAATTTCAGGAAAAGAGGTAGCATGATGATGGAACTTGGAATGTGACTAGCCAACAAACGGAAGGCATTAACAGAGAAGTTGGTCGTGGTTTTGAGTTGGTAATAGACTTCAACAGCGATGAGGCTAAACTTGAGACCTTGAGAAGATCCCATGAACGGATTCAAAGTCTGCAAAGCCTCAAAAGGCAATGGGGCAGAGGTTCATTTTGCCCGCCAATTATGCGCTATTGCTATTTGCTTTGCATAAGAATACGTATTGTACACGTTATCCAATAGACCTGATTGTAAGTGATGTTGAGCCCTTGAACTTTTCGAGGTTTTTGGCGTCGTCTTAAACAGACCCAATTGCGGCAAAGAAACTGGTTTGAATTCCACTAATTAACATGGAACCCAAAAGATGCGAACTGCTCTACATCATTGACCCCGCACCTTGCAGCTACTTTTTGGGCTACAGGAAAAGCAGCGCAGTGAACGTGAACTCAAAGAAGGCTGGTGGCTGTGCTCAATTCGAGCAGTACCAATATTTACAGTAGTTGGTTGGTTGGTTCGTTGGCTGGTTGGTCGGTTATTTGATTGGTTGGCCAGTCGTTTGGTTGCTTGTAGTTGTTTGTTTAAAGGGGGGTTCTTAAAATGGGGGTACCTCAACAATGGTTGGTTTATTGCTACAGGTGGTTGCGGAATGAAATGGATGATTTGGGTGCACCCCTGTGTTCAGAAACAGCCAAGCACCAACTGCTTGCTGGGGAAGATTTTGTCCACTAACCAGTAAGCTTATGCAGAGTGCATCATCACCGCGTCATGACTGAAAGAGGACCTGTAGCGTCAAACTGAGAGCGACACCAAGGTAGGACAATGCTGTGAAAGTGTTAGAACCCTGCTCCATCGTAGTGTTTTTGTATGCAAAATGTTGCAGGTGTGCAATTCGAGAACCGCCACCTAGCAGTTGTAGTAGAGGTTGCTAGCCACTCATGTGCATCCTAGTGGGACAATGAGGGATTGAAGGTCAGACCAATGGCTGTTGCTGATGCGTAGGCCTGGCCTATTTTGCAAGTTGTGGTCTCGACAGCTTGCGACTATCTTCAAGGCCCACAGTTCTTGCACTGGGAACTGCCCATCAACGGTGCAACCAAGAACATTTGGCCTGCGAATCCCGGTATGGTGATGTGTTGGAAGGTTTGGGGGTGTTCCATCACGCTCATCATCACCATCAACATCATCACTATCATTGTTCTTTTCATTCATGTTTATCAGCACATCGTGACTATTATCATCAACAACATCATCACCAATCATCATCATCATCATCATCATCATCATCATCATCATCATCATCATCATATCATCATCATCATCATCATTGTCGTCGTCGTCATCATCATCATCATCATCATCATCATCATCATCATCATCATCATCATCATCATCCATCATCATCATCATCATCATCATCATCATCATCATCATCATCATCATAATCGTCCATCGTCCATCATCCATCGTTCATCATCCATCATGCATCATCATCCATCATCCACCATCATCCATCATCCATCATCCATCATCATCTATCATCATCCATCATCATCTATCATCATCCATCATCATCATCATCATCCTCATCATCATCATCATCGCCGTCGTCGTTGTTGTCGTCATCATCATCATCATCACCGGCACCACCACCACCATCATCATCATCATCATCATCATCATCATTGTCGTCGTCGTCATCATCATCATCATCATCATCATCATCATCATCATCATCATCATCAT
>VSDK01017324.1:230467-235467 GCA_009767595.1 Symbiodinium kawagutii | reverse complement strand
GAACTATATCTTGAACAAACATGGGCCAAGTATGTTAAACAATAAATCATAACAAAGCATTCGAATACTATACTGGACAGTAAACCTCTCGGCTATAATTTGAAATGGAAGTGTTGTATTGTTTCGGTGGTTACCAAGCTCTTTTTCAAGGCACATTCTTATGCCGCGTTCTTATGCCTTCTTACTGAAGGTCCTGCGTGTTTTTTCCATGCGGCGGGTGGGAACCCTAAATGTTGTAGAATGGGGAACAGCGTTTGAACCAGCTCCAGTATTGGAACTGGTGTCATACCGTCATGCCTGTTCGAGAGTCGACCTAGTGGCTGTGGGCCCTGGCTGGTCGGGAGAAGTGCATGCCTTGTACTGGGGGTGAAGCAGACTGGCCGTTGCGGTTTCGGATGCTGAACAGGGCGGGTGGATGTTTAAGGTCACGGTTTAGGGTTGTGAGATTGCTGTGCAGAACTGGCCCGGCTAAGCTGACGTGGGATCGCCACCCAACATTGATATCCAAACTGCTTATATAGTGGTGGTGATCATGTTTTTTCAGCCACTGCCCTTTCCGAACATGAATGGTTGAACCACCAACGAGCCAAGTATTTGGCTCCATCGTGCATACTATGAAGTATGCGTTATTCTTTGGTATCCTGATTCCTGCCACATTGGGCTCTTCAAAACATGTATATAGATCCCAAATTGGCTGTCTCCCAGTCTGAACCAAACCGCATCACGACTCTGGATGCTTGCCATTATCGTTTACCCCATATGATTGGTTTCCATTTACCATTACTAATCACACGGGTGTCTCTCAAAAATAGGGGACCCCCCAAATCATCCAACATCAGTCACTTATAGCAATGAACCAACCATAGCTTTGGGGTCCCCTATGTTGAAAAACCACCACCTGAGCCACCAATCAGCCCTCCAACACGTTGGGGCCCCCAGCAACCAGCCATGCCGTGACGACACCCGCAGCTTAGGTCGTCCTTTTGGCATGTCCACCGTGTCCAACCTTTCAGTGGTGCAGAAATCGCCGGAGATCGCCGCTTCAGGAGCCCCAAGAGATGGCGCGTCGTGGCGTGCCCCGGGGGGATGTTCACCCATGATTTGAGGTTCTATCAATGGGATACCAATGGGATACCAATGGGATAACGGTGGGATAATGGTGTGATATCCATTGAAGTCATTTGAGGTTATGATGATCCATACGTGGGTAAGAGAGACCAATGGGATACCATTGATATACCAATGGCATCCGATGGTTTTTTGGTTGGTGCGGGATTCGCGTTGGAACACACCCAAGATCAAAAGATGGTACTGGAAGCGGGTCAGAAAGAGCTCGGCAGACCGATGCTTGCGAGCAAGAAATCTTGCTTGCTTTGTGTTAGGGGATGATTAGCTGGCGAATGCTGGATATCTGATTCATCAACAGCAGCCGGATGCAAGTTTGCAACCAGCTGTCAGGAATACAATCTTCCCGAATCATAATGACATGCCGTTGGTCGGAAAAACGTCCCAGCTCCAGGGTTTGTGTTCATTGGATTCTTCCATGCAACTCGTTTCTGTTAGTACCCACCAAGAGGACAAGGCCCAGTGTCCCATGTTTCAAGAGTCACTTGGATCTGCTGCAGGAAAGCCTGCGATGTACAGAAGCAGCTTGGATGAACAGAGTCCCAGGCCTTGGGACCTGGGGCTGTCCAGAGTTCCCATCGAACGATGGCCGTGGGGGCAACCAGAGCTAATTATGGGTTGGGGACCGTGGGGCGATGGTGACAACCACCAGTTGGTATTCCTGGGTTTGATGCTAAATCCATGGCTGAGGTGGTCCGGTCACCGCAAAGAATGGTGGTATTCCTATGCTCGTGAACCACCCATTTTCGGGTCATCGCCAAAAGCAAAACCTATCTTTGTGATTCAGGGTATCTAACTAGCTTTGCAAAACCAAGACATTGCATTGTGACAGTGTGGAAGATAGTCTCACGATGTCCCACCTAGTTCAACGGCAGACATCCGACATGAATCGTGGTGTAGCCGTAGGCAGCAACGTTCATGTTTTCACGGGCAGTGCACCAGCAGTGCGCAACACCAGCTGAGGCTACTCGAATCCGTTGCTATGTAAGATGACGGCTGGAGACCGCACTCGATTTGGAGGATTCTTCACAGGGTCGAGGCCTCAGAATTGGACTCAATCAATCTCCCCAGTTGGTCAAGGAGAAGCATCACAAGACAACAGCCCCCTGCAAGTTCACATTGGAGTTTTTGGCTCGCCCAGTTGTTGCCTTCAGATTCTTCCGAGTGAACCTGACATTGCATGACTGTCCTGAGGAATGCTTTTGCAGCACCCAAACTGAATAGATGACAGGGTTCGCTGAATGCTTTTTTCCGCTGTCAGACAGTGTTCAGATTTGAAGTTCCGTGGTACAGTGCCTGAAACCAGCGGACCCTGACAGATAGCATTTTAGCATGAACTCTTGCAGTGAAAGCCACCATCAGGCACATCTTCCAGCTCCCAGTCATCCAGAGCAGTTGCTTTCGATTCCTGTTTCGGAGGTAGATTCTGATTGGTGTTTTGCAAAATAGGGGACCCTCCAAACCATCCTTACTGAATCATTTGTAGTTTAAAAGAAAACATTTTGGGGGTTCCGTGTTTTGAGAAACTGCCATATACGTAAAAATGATGTTCTAATCTTCCATGCTGAGTTTTTAGGGCAGCCATGGCATCACCAGTTTCGATTTTGTCGGATGATCGGCGCGAAAGTTGATGTCCGCAAGAGATCATTCACCTTCTAACGGATAGCTGGACACACCAAGCGTGTTGCCACTCGATCGCACCCTGCATTTCAGGTCTCTTTGCCTTTGATGTTGTTGACATACTTCCTTTCATGTCGGACATCCATGGGGTGCCCAAGAATTGTCAACGAAACCAACCAGGGGAATCCAGGTACCTGACATAGCACCCAAGTAGGGTGCCAACAAAAATATTGAAGCATTCTTCAGCCACTTTGATGTGTAATTTTGTACGCAACAGCTGCTTTAATTTACAATTTGGGTGGATGCCAGAAGCAATTCAAGGTGACACCCAAGCTGCAGCATGTTGTCGTCTTACACCGGCACACATGTCATATGAGTCATATGTCTCTTCCGGTGAGGGTAAGTCGCAAATGGTTGCCTCTCATACTTGCACCTGGTGCCGTCATTGTGTCAAGGCTTTATCCAAGTAGGTCTCATCATCCTATTCACACGAAGCAGCAGCTTCATGGCTGCATTGCGACCGAGAAGGCTCCGTTGGAGTTTTGCTAGACTTTGGCCCAAGGCCAGAGAGTTTCAATTCATGGGCCTCATTTTCCATGCCGAATGGGTTCGAGATGGGTACTAGTCAAGCCACTATTTGTCCGCAAACTTTGATGGTTGAAGACTGGGGGGGGGGGGGGGGCAAATTTATAAACCCAGTCACCTGCAGTTATCACCTAGCCTATGCCCGTATATCTTTATCTCGAACACAGCTGCTAGTTCCACCAGTTTCCAAGTTGCGAGAATCTTTTCGGTGTACCTGGGGAGCAATTGCAGAGGTCTGTGGGCTTGACTGCGACTTTTGCCACGAAAATGGTCGCTCCATCGAAACTGTTTCTGTTCACCAAAGATGGAACAACTCCAGCAGGTGAAAATCATAGGCACAGCAGGTCTGTGATAGGCACATTGGTGGAACTTTGCCAACGGAATCAGTGGAGGCCAGGATGCAGACCACGATACTGCTGCAGCGTTGAGGTTCCAGCTGACATGCGCGGGTCCATGTGTACCCGCATCCAACATGGAACCCATGAAGCCACAAGTATTGTAACCAGGTCTGGTGATTATGAGGTTGACGATGTTGACGTAAACTGTGTCCCCAAACTGATGAGAGCGAAATCTCAGTCAAGCAGCCATTCGCACCCCTACCATGAAACCAAGTCAAGCATTCAGCCCCTGAGATGTGAAATCGCGCAAGCTTTTGCGAAGCCGTAGACCCATGCCATCCATGGAGCGGGATGGAACTGGATGCCAGAAAGCAAGAAGAGAACTTGCAGGCCGAAGGGATGGATCCACCGTGAGCTGTCAGTTGACTGCCGGGCTTGCCGGCTTCTCAACATAATGAGGAAGTCAAAAACCTCGTCAATTAAAATCAGTAAGGACATACTGCACTTTTCCAGAATTGCTTCCATTCACCGTAAAACGACAAGGAAAAACAACATTCTCATCATTGCTTAAATTATGCCAGCAGCTTTCGAATGTATGTACGATAGCAAAACGAGAAAAAGAACGATAAGGAAGTTTTTTCCGAGATAGACTTTCCACATCAGTGCCCATTTGTATAGTTCTACGAACTCCCTGCAGTATCAATGCTAGCAGCTAGCATTGCTCAGCACTGGGATAGAAAGATGAAAGCACCGTGAGGTAGCAGGTAGACACGAAGTAAACGCAAATACTGTAAAGACTTCTACTTTGGCAGGATGTGTTTTTGTTTTGGTATCATGCTATAGGTTGTATTGTAAAACGATAAGGAAGAAAAACAACAATCAGGCTGAGAGGACGTAAGCAATTTGATTTTTTTCAACACCTCATATGGAGCGTGGCTCCGTGGGATAGTCTAAGGCTGTTTCGATTTTGTGGCTATATGTTGGTCATGTTGATATCCAGATTCCCCGCAGACCCAAAGATCGCATTTCATCACTCTCAGCTGAGTGTGAGAGTCTTTACAAAACCTCTGCTGTGGAAATGAATGTTTCCAGAAATGGGTACTGCAACGACCTGCTCGTAGGGAACTCGCACATGTCAAGCAAGAGGCGAAAGTGACTGTTGCAGGGTTTGACACTGGACCATACCTGTCAGTTTGTTTCTTCCCTGCTCCTATACCGAGACACTTGCCCAGTTGTCCTCATGTTTGTTGGGTCTGGATGACTGCTGAAGTCTGAACATGTGCGGCTATAGTTTTATCCCCTTTCACACATAGGGGAATCCAAATCTCATAG
>VSDK01017324.1:137967-225467 GCA_009767595.1 Symbiodinium kawagutii | reverse complement strand
TTGGTGGGGTTTATGATTTAGGAACTAATTTTGAGAGTAATCAGAATAGTAGACATAAGAATATTCAATAGATTAACATAATGATAATAAATTAACATCATCAATTTCATCATCATCATGATCATCATGATCATCATGATCATCATCATCATCATCATCATCATCGTCATCGTCATCGTCATCATCATCATCATCATCATCATCATCATCATCATCATCCTCATCATCATCATCATCATCATCATCCTCGTCGTCGTCGTCGTCGTCGTCGTCGTCGTCATGATCATGATCATCATCATCATCATCATCATCATCATCGTCATGATCCGCCTCCTCCTCCTCATCCTCCTCATCATCATCATCATCATCATCATCATCATCATCATCATCATCATCCTCATCATCATCATCATCATCATCGTCATGATCCGCCTCCTCCTCATCATCATCATCATCATCTTCATCATCATGATCCGCCTCCTCCTCCTCATCATCATCATCATCATCATCATCATCATGATCATCATCATCCACCATCTATTACCCATCATCAGCTTTTTTTCTGGTGGACCACATCTCCACCCTGTCCGTTGCGATGATCCAGGCGCTAAAGGTCGCTGATCCTCCGCAGAGGTCCCAGGCCTCGGCCTTGCGCCGACAGCTGGAAGAAATGTCTCGCGCGGAGCAGGCACTGACGCTGGAGCTGGAAACGAAAGCTGGAAACTGGACTGAGAATTGGTGTTGGCTATGGGTCAATATTAACCAACGATAATGGCGGTTATTATCCAGCCAACTATAGGGAAAACAATGGTTAATGATAGGGGAACCAGGGGTACAGGGTTTTGACCGACTGCCAATTAGCCTACTGTTCATTGGACAAGTAGCTGATGAGTCAGGATTAGACACTGAGTCACTGTCTATAACAGAAATATGTTCATCTATTTGTCTTAAAAGGGTGTTTTGTGTTATTTTGTTTGAATTTATATTTTCTTCGTTGCATGTAGGGTTGAACATGGTTTTTATTCATTATATTTTTGTACACTTAGGTGAAGAGATCCTCTAGTTGCACCTGTGTCTCGAACAGCTAAGGAGATCGCTCGGATGTACTCCTCGGCTTGAAGGAAGATTTAGAAAAAGAGGAGCAATTGCTGATGGAGCTACGACAGGCGGAGCAGTTGACTCAGCATCCATCGCGAGCATTTGCAGCCCGGTCGCGTGACGGTTCCTCCTTTTGGTTGGCAAGCACTACCTGTACCGACCACTCTTTTATTGTCTCAGCGGGGAATATAAGCCACCAGCCAATCACCAACCAATCCAGTATAGGGCCTAGCCTAGCACAGGGTGTAGGTAAAACATGGACGCTCGAAATATCAAGCATTATCATGCAACAATCGAGCATGGTCCGAAACTCCTGTAGCAGTGGTTATAACAGGACTACAACAAATGGATATAGAAAGGTCATGATCTGACCATTTGTAACATGTCCTGTTGGTCATGTTTAATATATATATATATAATGTCCTGTTTGACATTCTAGTGGATACAATGGATATAGGTCATGAAAGGTCAAACATTATATGCATCCTAGGATTGTATAGGATTGTAACATGTCCTGTTAGTTGATGATTCCAGCACTTAAGTGAAGCACAGCTACAGCAGTTGGATGACGCCACGTATAAATGCAACTTGTCACATCCTAGCCGCCGATCAGCGGTACCAGAAGTGGCCATATGGTGCTTTGAAGCAGTGCTACCAGAAGTTGAACCTGTTAATCTTGATGACCAGTACATTGACACCGAATTGCACGTTGAACCTTCAATGATTCCGAGCCACCAATCCATGTCGCACAGATCCGGAAATCACTGGCTGGCTTGAGGCAACGACGTCGTGTCGAAACGCACAACAGGCTGAGACGTCCCTCCGGCGAATCTCCAAGGACCTGGCCATGGAGTTGGAAAAGCAGCGGGCGTTACAACAGCAGGTGGCAAGTGAGTTGAAGAACATGGAGAGCCACTGCTGCCTGGCACAAAACGAAATCAGTATGGTCAGATGACTCTAGAAAGGACTTCAACCTTCCGGAAAGTGTCAGGACTTTCGTTTAGTTCGTCCGGATTCCATTCTCCCCCCTTACAACCCACCGATTGGGCTTCAGGCAGCAGTAGGTCTCTTTGTGCGAACTTTTTCTAAGTTTTCTACTTAAAGAGCTTCCAAATGTAATGCAATATTTCCATTTATTCTGTACATTTCAAACTTTTGAATTCACTTCCGAGTTCAAGAGGCTCATTCCTATGCGTGTCACCGGCAGCCAAGGTTGCAGCTTGGTCAGTCGCTTGCAGCTGCAAGAGCAAATGGCCAGCAATCTGCTGAGCGATGGAGGACCACCGACCACAGAGGACGCCGCCTCTGTGTGTCCAGTGGAGGCCGAACCTTGGCCCAAGCCCAAAGTTTTGGAGCTTTTACGGCGGGGTGAAAGAATGAGATGGTATATAGATGATCATGATAGATGATCATGATAGATGACTGCATATAGTATCTTAGAAGATCATAGACGATTGTAGTATGGATATCATGAGGATTCTAGGCTGCAAGTCATTCTGGGAATCGGATTTGCTGATCCGTTTCACATCGCTTCTCTCCAAATCAATATCGGAAATTGTTTGATGATAGCTTCCATCATGGAACAGTTGGTAAGCACCTGACGGATGATGATGCTTGACTGGAAAAGCAGCGCTCCACTCGCCCAAGGAAGCACGAGTAAAAGGGGCTAGATCCTGCCTCTGGAGTGAATGATCACCATCAGACAACCACTAGTGGGGTGAATAAATGATAACCTGTGGTTACCATTTCGCAAACTAATGGTAACAACAGAATTGTTCATAGACAAGCATAGGCCAGCCATCTACAACTGGCGGATTTTCCAATTCCAGGTGAGTGTACAAGGGTAACCATGGTTGGATATGGTTGGCCAACGTTAGCCACCAGTACATTGCTAATCAACATAGAGGGACTTGACATTTTTGGGCTTTCCAGGCAAGGACGGTCAAACAAAATCATTCAGAGCTTCACATCAATGGGTGACCTTAGTCCCTGCGGCCGACATTTCAGGAAGTGATCCAACTGCTGCACGCCGCCATTGCCTGTTTGGACGTGGCGAAACTGCCGGGCTGCGAGGGCGGCGAGGGCGGCCTTGTGCCCAGTTGCTCCATGGTACGGTCCGTGGTGAAGTGCTTTCGAGATGAACTGCTGAAGCTCGTGGAAGACCTGGGCGGAAGAAGCAGAGGCAGAACTGGAACATGGTGGGATTGATTGCTGGTAATAGTTGAAGATTACTTGGATGATCAAGCTATAGTTAGGGATGTTGAAAACACTCCAGTGATCCAACATAGCAATGGAAAATCGCCATAGTTCATAGAGAAACCCTAGGAAACCATCAATGATTGGTTGACTTCCATTGCTATGTTAGATCACCAGAGCGTACGACTGATGTCGGGATTTCATGGGGCCGCACTCGAACGTCCTCATCCATTCAGGTCATAATTTTCAGCATGTGCACAAAGTAGCAACCTTTCGCAACTGGCAAATTCGGTATTAGTGATCATCGGACTCAATCTATATTATAGTGGTAGCACAAGCTCGATGATTTTCAACTTGATGCATCTTCCAGATATGTTGGCATTGCTGATGGACAAGCTCTGCGTCTATCCATACGCGTATCTTGTCCATTATCCTCAACCTTTCCTAAGACCATGTCTCAGGGGTCATCTTTTGGCCATGAGATCACCATGAACTTCACCAGGCGAGCATAGTCTTGGGAAGTTTCCTCCTGCCATCCCTTGACGACTTGTGAACACACGTACTTTTTCATTGTTGAGAGGGTCCACAAGCAAAAAAGGGAATCATTTGTTTCTCCAGAATCTGACCTCTAGCAATAGCTGGTTTCCCTCATTTTGGCTGAAAAAGCCTTATTCTCTACCTTCTCTTAGCTCCCAACCATGGCTACAAGTGGACCCAACCGCAACCTGGAGACCAGGCGCCAGCTGCAGTTCCATGGTTTTCTCCATCTGTGATGCTCTGCGCGCGCAACGGTCACCGGTGGATGCCTGCAAGTCACCACAGCGACGTCCTGCAACGAGGTCAGGATCCAGGCCAAAAGTTCGGGGCTCCAAGTGCTCCAGGGAGGATCTTGGCTCCAAGACGCAGAGGAAGCAGAGAGAATCTCTCGAAGATCTTGGAGAGGATTCTCTTGCTGCTAGTGGAGGAGCGAGCACACAACGCCTGGTGTCACCTGCTTCCAGTGGAGAACAAGGAGCTGTACAGAGCACGCAACGCCTGGTTTCACTGCTCCAACGGCAGGAAGAGGAGCAGGATTTTGGGGATTGCATCAGAACATTGTGAACTGAGCTGCAGAATCGGCCATTGGGCCATAAGAGCAGTGGTTTGGGCGGACCGTTCACCTTGACAATATCTATCCAAATCGTATCCCTGATTTGTTTATTTTCTTTTTTAAATAGCTGTATTCTTAATATCAACCACCGTTGATTTTGAAGCATCTATCACCTGTTGTGGTTGAGATCCACAATGTTTGGATTTCCCTGGTGATATCAAGCACCTCACTGTGGCAGGAGCTTCGCCAGTGTCTCTCCAAGCTGAAACCGCCACCGGTCGCGGCGTCGCCGCAGAAGTGGTCGCCGGATGCTGCAGCGTGGGCCCGGCATGGCGTGGCTTGGGGGGCAGGTCATGAAAGCACGTGCCAAATTCCTGGGATTCACTGGGTGAAGCAGTGTGATTCACTGGGTGCACATCAATGTTAAAGCAAGGTGTGCAAAAAAATAATGGACAACTTAAGGACTCAAGGAGTCAAATTTGACACATCCTTGCTTGACGAACAGTTTGTAAACCGATTTCAGCTGTAAACCACTGAAAAACAGTCTGATTGGAAAGTCAATTCTTAAGTTCCAGTTTGTCAACCGCCTGACACCGATGGAGACAGGTATCCTGAGAGTTTAACCTCAACACCCTATGCAGAGTTGAGGGCTGAGTACTGGAAAAGACATGAGAATCAAGACATTTTTGACAGTCGGATGCCGATGCCACATGAGGAAATGCTTGCGAATCGCTGTTGCATCCGAATGGGTCAAGACGAACAAGCATGCAAAACTGCTTGCATCCATCATGACATTTGGTTTTGAAGCTGATGTGGCAGTGAGTCAAAGCCCTGTACCCCTGGTTCCCGCATCATTAACCATTGCTTTCCCTTTTTTGTTTTCTAATCCTTCTTTATTGGTTAGTTGATATGGACCCATAGCCATGTGTTTTCGTCAAAGAATTGGTCGACCAAAGCTTCAGCTGCGCATCCTTCGGTACGAGGCTGAAGAGGGGCAGTCCTGCTTCGTCACCAGGCTCGTCAACGATGGGATGGAGGATGATACGTGTCATGTTGGCTAAGATGATCTGGGGTAAGTCAAGGTTCGATCTTGGCGCTTTCTTCACATAGGAAGACCTGGGTGCCATCCAGACTGGCAAACCATGGCAAGTGTCACTGTTTACCTTTGTTTTTGTCGGTCCGCGCATTGCTCCTGTTATCTCCTGTTTGTCGCTTGAACAATTGCTAGCATTTAGAGTTTGAACCTACCATTGGATCGATCCATTTAGAGTAACCTAGCTATGGAAATTTCCACGTTTTCAAAAAATGCAGATTGGGGATTGTGTTTTCAATCTATTTCATGTTGCCAGGTCTACCAGAGGGTAACGACCATTAGTTATCCATGTTGCTTATGAGTTATGAGTCATATTGCCATTATTACTTAGCCATTATCCACTACTTATCCAGAATTATCGATGATCCATGATGATCCATGATGATTGCTTATTAGCCATCAGCAATCATTATCAACATTTATCAACCATATTGTATCAACATTTATCAAAAAATATAGCCACAGGGTAACTCTTGTTAAGCATCGACCATGGAGGGAACCAAGCAGCTCAATGATGACCCTCACCGGTACCTCCCGCTGTCATTACACCGGTTCCACAAGGCAATGGGGGTAAGTTGGTTCTCAGTGGTTGCCAGCTGCGGGTAAGTTGGTTCTCTCTGGTTGCCAGCCATGATTGACCAACTTGTTAACGAGTCCAAATCATTGACCAGTCGATCACCTGGTTGTGCCGACTTTCCTATCACCACAAATCCTAGCTTAGCCTCCATATTTGAATGGACAAACAGTAGGTTACAATAATTAATTAGCCAGTATCGTCGATTACCAGTGTCAGCCATCACGCAGCAAGAATTCTTGCCGAGGTTGACCATTCTCAATCATCACTAATCGACCACTCTTGATCGTCCATTATTCATCAACCTTTGTCATCCATAGTCAACAAACAATGCATTCAATGATGGGTAACCAGTATCCAGTAAATCAATTTTCATAACCATGTTTTACTATGAACCATCTTTAGTAAACATGATTATTGAATCACCGTCGAGAAACCATTGTGTATCATCACCAACAAAAGGCGCTCTTAGCCATGATTGGTGGTTTCTCAAAATAGAGGAGCCAAAAAATGCTTGTTCTACTACTATGAATGGTAAATAAACTGGATGATCTGGGGGTACCCCTATTGGTTGAGAAACACCCATATCGCTAGTACTTCACATCCCAACTATTCTAATCATAGGATGTCATTGGATGTTCACAAAGATACCAGGAATTTGACCAGCAAGCATTGTTCACCATATTACCAAGTAAACCAGCTTCTTATCCGTCACTAACCCATCATTTACCAACCGCTGATTTTTTATCATGAGTCATGGCTATAAATCACCATCACCAACCATCACCATGTATTTACCATCATGAACCACCAGTACACCATCAGTAACCATCATATCACAATCTCCTATACATAACCATCACGAACCCTCATCAATAACTAATTAATAACGTATGAACCAAGATTAGCCACCATAAAGTAAACATCACCAACCGTAATCTCCATCCATTAGCCAAGATCAATGACTAACATTAAGCAATGTTAACCGACATTCGTCACGAACCATCATCAGCATTCATTTTCCAAGATCAATGAGCATTAAACAACCATTAAGCAACCAGTAAGCAACCATCAACCACCATTAAGCAACCATTTAGCAACCATTAGACACGGCATAACCACCGTTCACGACCCCCACCAACTGGTCCCTCGCCACGGCCAGGCGTGAAGCAGGCGGCGGCCAATGCCCAGCGATTGCAGCAGCTTTTGGAGTTCCGAGGCGTGGCCAGTGGACAGTTGGAGTTGAGACTCCTCATGGAACGAATGGTATCTATGTGAGGTGGTTGATTAATGATAATGGTTGATTAATAGTGGTTAATGGTGCTTAATGGTGGTTAATTAATTGTGATGATTAAATTATTAGGTGGTTAAAGGTGGTTAGTTGTCAGAGTTAAGTTGATGGTGATTAATGGTGGTTAATGGTGGTTAATTGTTAACTATCGCATGGCCATTTCGTCATGTTAATGGTGGTTAATTGTGATAGTTAATCAACCATTAACATCCATTAATCACTATTTACCACAATTAACCGCTAATGGATTTTTGAGGTTTTAGATCAGAATAAGTGGTTGATTAATGGTAAGAATTGTGGTTGTATAAGCTGACGGTGGTTAATGGTGTTTAATTATGGTAGATAGTGGTTTCACAACGTTTTAAGGTGGTGAATTGTGGTAAATAGTGGTTGCTGATGAATGATAAGGGATGGTAAACAATAGTGGGTGATATTTCGATCATTATATCTAGTGATTGATTTGCCATAGTGATAATGTATGATTTTGATATTTCGATATTGATCATTGATATGGAACAATCATTTTTTTTCGATCAGGGAGTGAACTCTATAAATGGGCCGGGTTTTCCGCACGTGCATATTCAGGCAGAGTCTTTTGCTGAGGGTTGGTGTGTGGGGAAAAATGGAAAGCTCACCAGAGAGTGACCATAGCGGTGCTAAATCAGATGGCTCCAACTGCTTCAGTTGATACTGCTGGCCACCTAGATAGTTACTGTATCTCGTAGTGACGTGTGAATTGTTACTATTGGATGGATAGTAGGTACCATCGTTTATGTATGACCCACAATGATGTTGGGATGCTCACCTACTAAAACTGTTGCGATAAGTGCTTTGTTTTTGGCCGGTTCCCTTACTTTGATCGACTTCACAGTGAAGATTCCCACAGGTTGATTGTCAAAGAAAATCATCATCCATGATCCGTATATCAGAATCATGGGTAGATCAATATAGATCAATCAGTAAATCATAATAATACTCATGTAGGACATCATTGATGATTATCATCCATGGCGGCAACATGCAGTAAATCATAGTAAATCAATGTAAATCATTTGTAATCACAATCAACATGTCATAATCATTCATAATCCTAGTATGTAATCTTGGTAATCCATGAAGTCACTAATCCATGGTATCAGTATGTCCCTATATTTAACCCCTATAATCCCTATATCTACTCCCTATAATCCCTATATTTAACCCCTATAGTCCGTATATTTAAACCATATAATCCCTATATAATCCTTATATAACTCCCTATAGTCCCTGTTACCCCTGCTCTGTTGGACATCAACATCTCAATCAGCCCTTGGTGACCATGGAATCGCCAGGAGCCGCACATCGACCCAGAGATCCACCGTCGCACGCGCCAAGCGGATCAGTTGGGACCTCGGTCCACTGCGACGTCCCAGTTGGGCCGCTGGGTCAGGTCTTGGGTAGACCTTGGTAGACCTTGGTAATCATCAAATTTCTCCATGAATGAACCATCACTTAACCCATTGTCCATCAATTCATTAACCATGACTTACGATGGATTTAGCATAGATGTATGATAGATTAAGCATTGATTAACCATGATCCTTCCACAAATTGGATCTCGTAGCCACTCATGATCAGTTGGATAGTCGACAGGCAAACCAGAGTCTAGCGGTTGCGTGTAGAGCCATCTTTCAGCCATCATTGAATCATCATCGAAGCATCATTACAGTAATTGTTGACCATTACAAACGGTCATAAAGCATCATGAGCCAAGATATTCTCCACTACTGTTGGTTGTTATCTACTATGATCATTGGTTCTCCATGGATCTCCATGGGTACTATCCATTATTAATCCCGGGAAAAAACACACAGGTTCATTCATTAGTATCCACAATCCCCCTCAATGTTCATTCCATCACTACTTTCATTAGTATCCAGAATCCCCCTCAATAGTTATCATTAGTGAACACTAGTAATTTCTAATCATAAATTATCCGTTAAACCGTTAGTTAACCATGAATTGCCCGTAGACTGACCATATTTAACTACATGAATGTTACTATATTCAACCATAATATTTAACCATACTCAACCATATCTAAGCATATTTGAATAGATTACTCAACCACATGTCAAGCACACGATACTGAAGCCGGCTCCTATCGAACGCCCTGACCGAACCCTTGCTTCGTAGCATTCCAGCTGAGGTGCGAACGGAGGATGTGCCCCTGCGCGCCCTCTGGAAGGAGTTCCAGGTGCGGTGAGGGGTAGTGGTTCATCAGTTAGTAAGTAGTGGTTAAGTATTGGTTATTAATGAACCATCGTTAACTATTCAGTGATTAATAATAGCATATCTATCAGTTAGTAGTGGTGAATGATAGATATTGGTTATTGATGGTTAAGTATTGAATAATTAGTTGAGACATGGTTGAGTAATTATTGATTATTAGTGGTAATTGAATCAGAATATATCGAATGATAATATGGTTATGATATTATTAATTATGAACGATTATTTATGGTTAATCGATGGTGATTCATAATAATAATGCTACTAGTGATTAATGGTTGAGTAGTGACCATTAATCAACGTTGTTTTTTAATGAATAGTTTGTAGTGGGTTGTAGCTCATTGGTTAACTTGTCTATCGTTATTTTTGGTTCCAGGTTTCTTAATTGTCATGATCGTCCACTAAAAACGGGTGATTGGTTGCTTAATTGTTTATAGGTGATTCATGGTTAAATGATGAGAGTTGGGAACTAACCATGACGGTGGTTAAAGAGGATGAGCGATGGTGAATGGTGCTTAGTAGTTGGTGGTGGTCCATGTGATGGGAATCGAGCTGGTTAATGAGTGTGAATGATGATTACAACTTATGCTTCAGAAGCTGGTGAATACCATGGCCAACAATGGTTAGAGAACTGTTAATCATAGGCGATGATGATGATGATGATGATGATGATGATGATGATGATGATGATGATGATAGCCAGCAGTGATAGGGAATAGACATGAATATACTTTTTCAGAATCCCCAAAATGATCTTGTTCGGAAAACCGCCAGCTCAAGCGGTGCTCCACCTCTGGGTTGCCCTTCAATCGTTGTGATTTTACACACAAACAATGTGAGATGATGGCTGATGATGGTCAGTGAGAAGCACCAAGTCATGGTTCACAGTGATTGTTCATGCTTGCTCATGACCATTTCGTGGTGGCCGATGTTTCACCAGCACTGGCCCCAGGCCTGCTCTGCCCAAGCTTCACAGGCTTCCGGAATGGAAGGTCCCTGTAGCTCCAAGGCTGAAGCTCCGCGGCTGCCGTGCATGATCCATTTGGATCAACAGGAGAAGAACTTGCAGCAGCTGCATAGACTGCTGCATCAGATGCCAGAAGAGCAGCACTTGGCGCAGCAGAAACAGCACTTGGCGCAGCACAAGCAGTCGCAGCAGAAGCAGCACTTGGCACAGCAGAGCTCATTGAAGTTTGGACTGACAGAAGGAACTTCAGAGCCTGGAACACCTCCAATGCTTGGAACACCTTCAAAGGAAGCTACCTGTCGACAGGCCAGGGAGAACGTTGGGTCTTGAAGAGGCTTGTGAGGTTTTGCTATGTGGATCCAGGCTGTTCAAAGCGTGAAGTTAGGGAAACATGGATCTCCTTTGTTTCTTCTCTTTTACATGTTTGTAAAACACATTGGAAAAGTCTTTCTATGTGGAACCATAGCCGTTTGTTCAATGATTGTGATGTGACTCTTAGCACCAGGGGTATGGAAGACAAGCAACGATCTGAAAAGTGTCAGGATGGTGGGACGCCGAGTTCCTGCTTGAGGCTCGGCACGTCAGCATGTCGCAGCGTGTCGCCATTCTGACCTTTTGATTCTAAGAAGTCAGATGGCGTTTGATCGTCCCACGGTCACACGTGTTCTTGACTTCTTGACTTTATAGTGAAACTCTTTGTTCAAGAGAACCTGACATGGGTTCTTGAACACTGCATTCATGCCTACGAGTGAAATGCTCTCAACAGCTTACAGGTTCTTTGACACGTTGAATTGTTATAATCCAAAAGGCTGGACGCTCCTATTCCCCCATCATCTCTTTGTTGTATCTGTAATCCTCACACATATTGAACTCAAGCATTCTCTCATCAGTGGTCATGATTCACACCAGAATCTGGTGATGGATAGCGGTTGAATGGTGTGAATGATTAGTGAACCAATTGGTGAACCACTATAGTGGTTGTTGATTCACACCAGAACCATTGGTTGAACGGCAAGTTGAATGGTTCTGGGCACTTCATGTTGATGCTGCTGCATGGCTTTCAGGCGGGCTCGGAGCAGGTTGTCCCAGCTTAGGGAGGGCCTCAATGGCTGAGATGCTGAATGCTGATGGTCAGGTGGGTGTTCCAGCACAAGTGGTAGGGATATGTCGGGATGCAAACGCACTTAGGGAGATGATTTCGATCAGACACGTACAGATAGGTACATCCATGCATATGCAAGATGTGCACACGCGCACACTCGCAACAAACATATTTGCATACGCATACGATCGCGTATGCATATGCATACGTATACGTATAGGGATTCATACACACGCATAGGCATACATGCACCTGTTCATAGAAAATGCATACATTTGTATTCTACACACAGATACATACCAATAAACGTACATGAACAAGTATGGACAAACCAGAATATAACAGAAAATATGTATCTATATGTACATACCTATGTATGCTGTACCTATGTACACTGTACCTAGTTACATGTTCAATCAATTCTATATATGCACATACACTCAAGAGCAACAAACCTGCATACCATTCATGCTCTACATACGGAATTAGCTCCAATCATGTAATTGCATACATGCGCCCTGGCATGCGTCCATCTATTCTTCCATGCATGCACTCATGCATTCACACATTCATACATTCATACATTCATACATGGATACACTCATACATAAATCCATACATACGTACGCATAATATAACATACCATACCATACCATACCATACCATATCATACCAATACATACATTACATTACATTGCATTACATTACAGTACAGTACACTACAGTACACTACATTACATTGCATTACATTGCATTACATTGCATTGCATTACATTACATTCCATTCCATTACATTACATTACATTACTCTACATTACATTACATTACCTGACATGACATTACATTACATTACATTACATACATGTATACAAATACAAACAAGTATCATATGTTTATTATGTTTACATAGATGCACGCATATACACACACATACACACATGCAGTATCATGAAGTCAAACGGACATACTTGCGCACATAGACAAACATCAATGCCTACAGCATCTATCATTTTATTGTGTTTCTTAAGTTCTTTTCAATGCTTGAGCGTCTTCTTTCTGTACGTCCCTTTTGAGTACCGATTATCCATGCCATTTCGCGAACACCCCATGTACAGCCAGATCTTTGTTTGACCATGGATTCATAGGACATGAAAATTCATGCCACAGACCTGTAGGGGAGAACAGGTGTACATTTAGCTGCTTGCGGGAGGAGAAACAGCCAGGGTGCGTGAATGGATGAACACAGAGAGAGAATGAGGCAAGGTGACTCGTGGACAAGGACAACAGGAATATTCTCACTCATCACAATCATCTTCGAAGCCTTCTTTTGGTTCTTTATGTTAAGTTTCCGAGTGTAGCCACGAAAATCAGCAGGCTCATGCCTCCAAAGCCAGGATGTGCAGATTCGTACTCAAAATTGGTTTGTGTATGAACGAATAGGGGCGCCGCAGAACCCGCAATGCTGTTGTACAGGACTGCTCTGTCATCACAAGGTTCTGGGAATGGGTGCACCGTCATCACAAACTTATTACTTGGACATGGGGAATGGAAAAGTACTTTATGTCAGTGAGATTACTTGTAATCAACTGGCCATAATCCTGTCATGACCCCGTTTGGAACCCCACATATGAATCGGCCATGATTAGCCATCACTTACCTAACCAGACAAACAGTTCATGATTTCTTAGTTAACCATTAGCATCATTGATGTCAATGATTATCCATTGTTTATCATTGCCAACAATTGTATATCATAGTTACATGGTCAAATGTCGATGGAAACACAGTTTCAGCAGCATCCAAAAGGGCTGAAGGCTCAAGCACCTTACTGTACAAGTTGGAAACTCACAGCACGCCTGGAAGTTCAAGTAATCCCACAGATAGCGTAATTTTATCAGATCTGCGTATACCAGTTTTCACTTCGTCTCTTCACTTCATTTCACACACCCACAAACCCTCAGCGCAGCAAAATGCAAAAATGAAGGCATAGATCATGTTGGAGTCAATCAACAAAATAAGTCCGAAGCAGCAGCATTGTTCCCAGCAATTATGTGCAATATATAATATAACTGCAATATGTATATATATATAGATTTACTTTCTGGAATGCAGGTATTCCTCAGAATCCCATCACCATCAGATCCCAGCATCGAAGAGAAACAGATCAGTGAACTGGAAAGCGTTGTTGAGCGAATCATCCAGTGAAAGCTCCTCCATCAGCTGGTCGTTGCCCCATTTCCACCAGCTCGCTTCGACGTCGGCTTGGCCATGGCTCCCGCGCACCGCGCCTGATGACGAGGCACAGTGGTTTAGTGGGGGAAGTTCGTCAGTCACTGCTATCAGTGGGCTGATGCCATGGCGCTCCCTTTTTGGATGGAAAGCATAGTGGTCCTCCTCTACCCAATAAGCCGATACATCAGGACCAACCATGTCATATGTACCTGTATTCTATGTTTTGTTGTTTTTACATACAGTATATATAAATAGTGTACTATACATGCATAACAACAACAGAAATAGATAGATATATTTATGTACGTATGTGTGTATCCTATATGTGTTCCAACTGTTTAGATATGTTAATATTTGTATGTCACTGGTTTGCAAGATCCTAAGCTTTGTTCTTCGATACCCAACGACATCCTGAACCGTGCGGATGGCTTGCCGGAGCCATACTGCGGATCTCGATGCTGGGTCCTTCCTTGCTGTTTCTTTAGCAGTCGTTACGGGGACCAACCAACGACATGGTCCCAAAAATGGAACTCTGCTTTTATAAGGTGTGAATAATAATTGCTCTCCATGTAGGAATCCAAAGAGATGGTAAAGATACTGTGCAATAATTGTTGCATTTGGACCGTTGGCAATGACAAGTCGGGTAGTGGGTACCAACTGATCGTCTTGGCGCAGATTAGAAATACCGTGTTCCATGGCTTACCGGTTGCTATGCGTCTTTCGAGCGCTTTTTGTTGTTTGCATACTACAGTGGCTGAGACTGACGGATTGCCAAATGATTTCAACTCAATGCGTGAATCTATTCAGGATGGATGGGATGGGATGGATATCGCGGTTCATTGTTGGTGATTTATCCCCTACTGTTCAGTCTCTTTATAGTTGTAATAGATCGTGCCCTTCATCAACCATCATCATCCATCATCATCCATGGGGTTATCAACGTATACCATCATACAGCCTGGATGAAACCTCATAACCATCATCAACCACCAACCCTTGGGGTACACCCTTGTCCCTTGACTAACCATCATCAACCACCAACCTGGCCATGGTTGCCTGGCTCAAGTCTCCGCGGCGTTTGCCAGCGCCATCGCCGCGGCGGCCCAGTCCCCAGTCCGCGTGAGGGGTGCAGACAGCAAGAACCAACAGCAACAACAACCGCTTTTTGTTAATGGTTCGCTTCTAGTTTACTAATGATACTGATGGCTTAATGGTAGGTTTATGGTTGGTTAATGGTGGGTTCATGGTTGGCCAACAGCAACAATAGCGGCACCAGCCAGACAAAAAGAAGAGCAAAAACAAAAGCAAGAACAAGGGCAGCTGGACGAGCAAGAGCAGCGGGACGAGCATGGGCGCGCAGGCTTGGCGGCGCTGCTTAGCCAATGGCTGGGTTAGTTCACCATTGAAATCAACTTTTGGTGAACTTTAATTAGCCAAGTTTTTCAATGATTCATTATATCAATTAATGTTGTCAACACAATAGTATACCCCCCCCCCTAATTTTTTTTTTTTTTTTGGGGGGGGTCAGCTTTGCAATTGTATACCTGGAATCCGGGCTCGCCCCACGACTCTCCCCACGACTCTCCCCGAAGGTTTCTTTCTTTTCTTTTCTTTTTCTTTCTTTTCTTTTCTTTTCTTTTCTTCTTTCTTTTAACGACAATTCAAAAACAATAAGGAAGAAAAAAATAGAAATGAGCCAGGGAAGTTGTTTTTAATTGCAGTTGCTAATTTCAATTTATAATTGCAATGCAGGAGCTTGCAAGGGGGTACCCTTTGTGGATCTGTTTTTTTGCAATTTTTTAAAAGGATTTTAAAAAAGAAAACAGCTGTTTTGAACAAGGTCAGATTTTTGAGTTTGTAAAGGTTTGGTTTGCTTATTGAAAAGAATCTAATCACAATTAGCAATTTTAGTACTGGTTGTGAACTGGTTTTCTGGATCAATACTAAATTTAAATTGGCCCTTTTACAATTTAGTAAAGGGGGAAATCTCAATATTTTGGAATTTTCTGGAAATTATTTGTAGCTATTGTGAATGCTGTCCTATTATTGCAACTGCTGTGGGGCAAGTTGACATTCTGTAATTAAAAATCAATAAGGGCTAATTTAAATTTAGTAAGGGCTAAAGAATCCAGATCTGGAAATTATTTGTAGCTATTGCAAGCGTTTCACTATTGTGTTTACAACATTAATTAAACCATTGATGGTTAATTTTTGGTATGAAAGCCAACTGTACAAGTGAAACGAAACCCATTTTTTATACAACTCACCATTGAATAAGAATTGAACAACTATTGTTCGTTGTCAAGCACAAGAATATGATGGCTATTGTTAGTTGTATGGTAAGTTGATACCGATTTCCCGGAAAACATGTTCAATTATTGTTATTTGTTTGATAGCAAGCAGTAACCATCTTTGACCATCATTGGTGGTTGTTGGTGGTTTGTTGTTGTTGTTGTTGTTGTTGTTGTTGTTGTTGTTGTTGTTGTTGTTGTTGTTGTGGTTGACCTCAAACCAGCCACGGCGATCGCATGCACGTCCAGGATGTGAAGGCTGCCGTGGGGATCGAAGATGACCAGGAACTCATTCTACGGATGCGTGGCATGGTTGCCTCAAGGATCTGGAGTTCTGAATGGGCTTGTTGGTTGATTGTGCTTATTAGCCAACTACTGATGGTTCATTAGGGTTAGCCCAACTCATAAGGATTTCTAAGCCCAACTAATAGTGACTAATAAGCAAGCCAATAATGGTTCATGATGGCAAGTAGTGATTTCTAGTGGTTTGGTCATGATGTTAACGATACTTAGTCGTGGCTGGTGGTTGATTCTCTGGTAGAACCTTGCGGAGAATCATGGTTAATAGGTGAAGCGTGAACAAAAAGCAATTACTACTAGCGGAGCCCACCAGTTGACAAGAGTAGATAACGGTTGATGAGCCAGGGCGGTGCCTACCATTAGATCACAATACATGATCCAATTAGCCAGTAATTATCCGATCACCAAACATTACACCAACCATCAATCGACAAATTAGCTGATACGACTTACCGTTTATCACAAGTCTACTTTTGGATAGACAATATCCAGCCTGCGCTGTGGGGGAGTCAGAGATGTCCGTCGAGGAAAAATGATTATCTAAATAATGTGGGAAACGCCAGTGTTGAAATGTGAACACTATGTTCTATAACCAAGGATTAAAAAACGCTACTGATGGGTTAGGATACGGAACCATGTTCCATTATGTACCCCTGCTATACCCTCATCAATCATTGTTTTCCCCGTAGCTTTATTCGTTACGATCCCCTATTGTTGATCATTCACATTGACCCATAGCCATGTCCTCTCCGCATGTTTGTTTTCCAAAATGGCAGTGGGTCAAAATCCCGTACCCCTGGTTCCCCTATCATCAACCATTGTTTCCCTTGTTATACTTGGTCATTACCCCCCATTATTGGTTGGTTAATATTGACCCATGACCAAATCACCAAAATCAACGAAATTCCGAACTTTTAGCAGTCTCCAGGCATGGAGGGCATGTCAGATGAGCTGATTTCACGGGTGCTGCAAATCAACGGAGAAGCTGTGGCGCGGGCCTTGGAGCACAGAGTTCAGGACGGAGTCCGACGGAACCGGCCCGAGAGTTGTGCGATCCACCCAGGTGGTTGGTCTTTGCTATGGAAACGCTGAGTTTTGTGGGGTTGCAAGATCACACATGCAGCATTGCGGCATGCATAGGCAGTTTTAATTGTGATGAATTATGATTTTATTCATCTATACGTGTAAGAAGAGGTATACATAATGTTTATTGATATTAAAATATGTCTCTGGGTTACATCCAAATGACTTACATTAAGAATGATTGTACGGACTCATCTTCATCTATGCATTTGTTAATTGGTTAAACATTTTTAACCATAGTTCGCCATAGAAAATCCCATGGTTTCCAGCTCACCATCTTGGATCTGGTCCCTGAGTCCCTGGGTCGAAACTCCACAACTTCCTCACCAGGACGGATCCCGTTTCAGCATCTCATCAGAGGCCGCAGAGTCAATGGTGAGATCCAGTTGGAAGACATGGGAAAATCTATGCTTGATCGTGGTTGACTATGGTTGATCATGGTTTTCATGATGGTAAATTTTGTGGTTAATTGATGGTCAAACAACTACTTGGTGGTCTTAGATATTTTTTTCCTAGTGTTTAAACATAGTTGGTCAATGAACTCATTTTTCAGAGGAATTGAAACCACCAACCAGTCTTTCACACACCCATCTTTCCTACAAACACGGACTTTGTTTGGTGGGAACCAACAGTTTCGAGCGCGGATGATTTTAAGACCTGCAACACATCGGGCAATAAATCGGGTATTTCCCTGCTCAGCTCGACATACTTCAATAATTGCAAGCCTGGTGCGCTCTTTACCCCTTCAGACGTTCAAGCCATCCTACAGAATGTAGATAGACCAGAATTCAATCCTAATGATCCTGTGGATAGAGGCATTTGTGCTTCCGGAATTGCAGACAAGCATGGCTTTATCAGTCCAAAAAACAAATTCCAGTAATAAACAGATACCTTGCCAATTCCAAAAAAACCCATCAACATCAAGTCATTTGCACCCAGAGTTCGCTTGCACCCGCGCGCGAGCGAACGGCGTGTTGCGCCGTTCAGGTGCTGCAAAAGCTGCTGCGGGATCCTGTGGAGTTGTGCTGTCCAATCTCCTTACAGCTCATGGAGGATCCAGTGATCGCTGCAGATGGTCATACCTACGAGAGGGCCTCCATCCAGTGCTGTCTCGAAGTCCGACATGAGAGCCCACTGACCAAAGAGCCCGTCCAGAGTCTCGTGCCATGGTGTTTTGAACATGTCAAGAAAGTGTTGATGAACATGCTGTATGTGTAACCCTAGGGTGGTTGATATGCTATTTGACCACAACTTTGCTTTTTGATGCTTGCCAAGCATGATGGGGTTGTACTTAAACCAGAATTATGCATTGTTGCCCATCAACTGTCCATTGTTCACCTGCCTCAAAGCGGATCTCTTTTGGCGGCAGGGGGTGTCGAATTCAATGACTCTTTTGTGCTTTGACTCTCTTTGGAAATGGGAGTTTGTATGAGTTGTTACGGCTCTTGGGTATCAATAGCACTATTGATGATAGTATTTCAGTGTGAGATGGTTTTGAACTTTGAAACCATGGCCAATGTCACTTTAAATCATGCATGCAATTCAAGACGCCAATTTCTATCGACATTGTATCCTGCGTTTCCCGCATTTCACTTGTTCTCATCCTGAAGGTGTTGTATCCGAATCGCGATAAGAGGTCTGCAATTCTGGTGCACAAGGAGCACGTGGTTCAAAGCGTCTTGTCCATGAAGCACCAACTACTGAGTATGGCCGGGGATGAAGCCGTGAAACTGCTGGACAGAGCTGAACTGTTTGTTCGTCCCCTGCTGCCAGATACATCAGCTCGCAGAAAGCTTGCAATGCTGCTGCTGATTCGAGTGAAATTGCCTGTTCCCAACAGGGACTCTCTCATCTTGGAGATCACCATTTTGCTTCTGGAGCTACAGGATGCACAAGAAATTCGGCACTTCTTGGGAGAAATTCCCAAATCCGAACTTGTGCATTTGCTTGAACGGTTGGAAGAAGATATGGTAACGAGATTGCAAGACATGCAGATAGGGTCAGGTTCCCATCAAGAAGTGATTGACCGTGAGCTTGCGCGTAAACTGGCCCAACGGGCGAGTGAGGGTGGAGACTGTTGTGTACAGCTCTTGAATTTGTTGCTGCTCCATGATTCTGAGGACCATTGGGTGAAGGCTGCGGCGGTGTTTCTTGCATGTTTTTTTGACAAGATTGACATCAATCTCCGTACGCTGGATGAGCAGCTGCTTCGTTATGTGTACCTTTGTCTCGATGACAAAGACGTTGCAGTAAGCTTTGCCAAGGATTTTTTCAAGCACGATTTTGGCATTTCCATGAGTGCAGCCTGGCCACCCCCAGAGTGTGCCTCCATCCTCTTGGAAGTTGCAATCCGGTCACCTGTAAATGATGAGAATCAACAGGAGAAGATTCGCTTGCTGACCTGGGCCCATAACATGGATCCTGAGAATCAAGCCCTGCGATCCGAAATTTTGAAGCATCAAATTCGCCTTACAGCAGGTGACATCGAGGCTTGCCCGGGGGAGGGACTGTTACTGAAACTGCTCCTGTATGATCAACAGGAAGTCCCACGAGATCTGATCCCTCGGTTGACCTTGGCAGATGACCAGCTGGAAGACCTATCAGCTGACCAGCTGTTGTCCTTGGCTGAGCAGATCGGGGCAAAGAGGCGCAGGGTGGATGGATCCCAACTTGCTGTCAAGGCAGCCAGGCTGTTTGCCGCCATGCACTTTGAGGACTGCTTGGTGCTTTGATTGACATTTTTTTATTTTCCCTAATCTAGTTGTTGCCAAATGGTTGTTTGACTATTTTTCGTAAGGGGTGGTTCAACCACCAACAAGAGGAGAAAGCGCAAGATGCGTTTCTTCATGCCTTTTGTTTGGATCGCAGCAATGATCATGCAGCAGATGGCCTGATCCAGACGATCACGGCCATGAAGGAAAGGTGCCATTTCCTGGAGAGGAGCTGCCAGGATCGTACTGTGATGTCATTTGTTTGGGACTTGTCTGGTTACGATTTCAGCCGCTTTCGGAAGGGCGAGCAGCAGATCAGTGACATGTTGCCCCTTGGATGCTGGGGTATCAACGCCTGGATATCGCTGTATCCGTTGGGAGAAGCAGGGTCTCTCCCTGGTAAGGCATCCTTGCACCTGCACTTTCAACATGCGGTTTACGTGCGAGGAAAAATCACTGGTGGTAACCAGGCCGACACCGACTTTTCGCTGGACAGGCAAAGCGAATGGGTTCGGCGAAACTTTATGGACACAGCGGAGATTCTGCTGCAGAGGGGAGCACAGATTACCCTTCAGATACTGTCGATCGACCTTCCGGAATTGCAATTGAGGTGTGCCCAAAGGAGGCAACCTCGCATAGTGTAGCGGCATGCAGTTGGCCGTATTCATGTTTCTCCAAAGCTGAGATGCGCTGAAAAATGGTGGGTCTTCGTGTGTGCTGGGCATCACCTGTTGAGGTGGGTGATGGGTAACGCACAATAGACCTTGAGCAGAGAGGAGGATCCAGTTCGATGCCTTCTTTTGAGGTCATAGGGCTGTGGGTCAAAACCCTGTACCCCTGGTTCCCCATTATCAACCATTGTTTTCCCTATAAAATGGTTGGTTATTACCATCATTATTGGTTGGTTAATATTGACCCATAGCCATAGAGAGCCGATCGCATTGTTCCTTACCACGGGGAGTCAGGTTCTGGCCACAGGACCCATCAACCGATGGTCACGGTTGGAGTTTTTCACGGGTTTCGGACCCCGGTCATCTGCAGCCAAGTCTACTCATTGACAGCTTGATCATTTCAGAAGCAGTCCAGAAAGTCATTGTGGTAAGCTCATTTCCTCTGCATTTCCCCAGCTTGATCATTTCAGAAGCAGCTCATGGAAGTATTTGAATGTATTTGGGGGCGCGCATGGAACTCCAAGGAAGTCTTCCCAAGAAGCCATGTCTCCTTCGATATGCCAGGCTCATGTTCACGGGCCCGCCTTCGAACATGAGATGTAGTGGCTTGCCTGCAAGCTGCTCATAGAACTCACAGTTGGAATGAGTTTCTCACACTTTCTCCGAATTTTCAGGAGATTGCATCTGAATGCACTCCAGTGGTGTGGCTTAAGACTCAGCCACTGGGGGACAAGCGCCTTGCTGGGAGGCCCCATGTGCCCAGGTTATGTCCGAGTACTTCCGGAAGCTCATCAAGTGCCTTGAGCTTCCGATGGAGGAAGCGATGGAGCCCTTCCTGGACCCGCTTGGTGGTTTCTCAAGCCATGATGGGGTACCTATTAGCTTTTATTGGGTACCATGGGGTACCTATTAGCTACCTATTGGCTATTTATAGTGATAAACCAACCATTTTGGGGGCTCCCTCTTTTGAGAAACCACCACTTGCTCCAGAGATCGATAGTCGGAGCAATCCAAAGACTAGGGATGGGCATGTTGCTGACCAGTTCCAACCTATCTTCAGGTACAGCTAACAACTAACTGTTCCTTTCGGAAACGAACAGATAGGGAACTTCTGAATGTGAATCCCTGTTGACTTTGGAGATTCTGACACCTACCCAACCGAGGCATGGCATCGTCCGGGGGGGGTGGTAACGTCATTGAAAGCCCCCCATGGTTCCTGTGTGCTGGGCTCCCAAGTGACCATGATCCCCGGCATTTTTCCAATGGACCAGTTGCCTTCAAGAGCATCTCCTTGGGTCACAACCACCAGCAGATGTCCAGTGAGGTCCTGGGATGCCAGCAATGATGAGGATTAATGTTGGTTTCTGATGATCGTATCTACCTGTTGGTTTCATGCCTATTTTCATTACTAACTAGGGGGGGTTACACAAGCATCAGAAACCAACATTATGTTGCCACATCAAACCAAGCTACAAAAAGCTCCAAAAAGCTCCAAAACTCTTGCAGCCACTCTTTCTGACTTCCATATGCCTCCATCATAGTGATAGAATAAACTAGATATGTTTGATGCTGCCACATGCCTACTCACCATTCCATCCGTGCTTCAGCTTATACCCTCGCTACGAACACCTGGACTAATCATAAGGAAGGATATCCCATTATGATGGTTGGCACTCGTCCTTTGGCTCTGCTGAATCACGGCAATGACAAGCGAACATTACCGTAGAAAACGCACATACTGTACCATCATATACCCACTGTTCTCGGTCATCAAGCAAAACATTTCATTGGGCAGCTCCAAATCCAGCATTTGTGCTTCGCGGAAAATGAACATCAGTGAAAACCGACTGGTAAACCCCAGTTGTGCGGATTTAACCCGTCAACTTGTGGTCAGAAGCTTTTATTGAGGTTTGAACCCTACAAATTGACATAAACTAACCGCAACCAGTCAACTTGTGGTGAAATGACTGTTGAACTAACTGATATCAACCATCACCCAGAGCTTTCCCCTGGAAGTTGAAAACATATATCAACTATGACCCAGAGCTTCGCCCCACTGCAGAAAAACACCTGGTGCTTCCGGATCCCCGAGGCGGGACGTGCCCCCAGCGGCGTCCATCCGCTTTCGTTGTGCCAAGCTCCATCGAGTCAGCGATGCGGCAGGAAACTCCAAGGCGAGGACCCACTGGGCCCGACTGGGCCTTCCCGGGGGCACACGAGGTCATCAGGGTGTCACAAGCAGCTTCAACTGTACTTCAACTCATTGGCACTTTGCCCTGTGAGAAGTCTGAAAGGCGGAAGAAGATTTTGCTGCGACGTTGAAGCAGTGAATTTCTGCCTGGAATATAGCTAAGCGATGAGAATATTCAATGCTACAAGCAATCAAATTGAGTTGCCAATGATTCAGTTTGTTTGCTTGAGACATTTTTTGTCTTGCAGCATTTTTGGAAGCCATCGTTCATCTGTGGTTTATCCAGTTTGGCTCGCCAGAGGACAGTGAATACAACACCATCTACGATGTGCTCAAGTCGAGAGGGTGGAAGGAGACTGATGTTGACAATGAATGGCACATCTTTTGGATCCTAGGCTGCAGATGGCTGGAGTGCCATGAGAAGTGGAAATGACTACAAAAGACTAGGACGTTGTTGCATCTGAGAGAGTGAACCATGGCGGGAACGCATACTCTTTACACCTTTGGCACGTTAACCACCAGGATTTGCTACTGTACCACTATCACCAATCACGAACCAGGAAATATGATGAAATTTCTAACTACTATAGACAATTGACCACCATTAGCCATGAAATCACGCCCCAAAATACCCAGAGCCGCCTACAGATGCGTTCTGAGGTGCGACAAAGACTGGATCCACTCTGCCTTTGACAAGATGCATTTGGATCCACATCAACATGTGAACCATTTCCTGAATCACCAAGAGCTGACACGGAAAGATCTGCTGGTGAAGAACATGAAGAGAATGCGAAGGCAATGTGAAAAGGACAAGCGGCGCTGAGTGCGGTGAAGCATTCACGTCATGCGTTCGCATGAATCCCTTGATCTCATCTTGTGCGCATGTTTGTGGGTGTGAACTTGTGCAATATGAAACAAGTTGGCCAACATGCCACAAAATCCATGTTGATCCGAGCCGTAGAAAAAAACACGCTATGAAAACGGTGACTTCTGCCAGATGAACCTGGCAAGGATAAACACCATCACTGCTGAGTCACAGGAACAGGTGAATCATGGTGAATCATGGTCAACAATCGATCAAAAATTTCCAAACATGGTGGATTTTCCAGCTTTCCCAGGTGAACCTGAGACTTTGCCCCCAGCTTTCTCTACACCCCACCGTGGGACCCCACCCGGCCAGTGTAGCCCAGCGCGCGCGCAGGACAGCCGTCCGGCGGACGCCGCCAAGTACAACATTTGCCCCGTGACCTTCGTGTTGCCACAGGAGAGCGGGGGAGCCAGCATGGTTGGTGACAGGTGGCTGTGGGTCAAAACCTTGTACCCCTGGTTCCCCTATCATTAACCAGGCTGTTTTCCCCATAGTTTTGTTGGTTATTATCCTCCATTGTTGGTTAGTTAATATTGACCCATAGCCAGGTGAGGAAGCCATTTATGATCAGTGGGATAGCATGTGGATAGCCATAGAATATGGTGACCTTACCTGATCATAGAGTCATCGAATCGCATAGTTCCTTACTGATCTCCTCTGGGTCACCGGCAAACCAGGGCCAGTTGAAGATGGTGACGAGGGACCCGCTGAAAGTGGGTCTACCAGTAATCATGGATGATCCGCCTGTGCCCAGGAATACAGCATGTTTGTGGAGGAGTTCAAGAAATGGACAGGCAAGCGCGGCCAAACAAGCCTCATATATGCGCTGGTTTTCCAAAAACAGGGAAACCCTTTGTCTCCTGGTATACCTGATTGACAATCACCAAGAGCACTTGCAAATCAGAACATTGTGCTTTTGTTGATTTTGGCCTTCTGTTATCACTGTTATCAAAACTGAGTTATCACACATTTTCGCTTTTCGAAATGCTGCAAAGTTTGCGGCACATTTTCGCTTCAAGGGCTCCAACCTCTACTAAGCAGGATTCACCTTGTTACTAATCATCATTCGCCCTTATTGTTCACCCTACTATGAACCATTACACACCATCATTCACCGCATCTTCAATGACAAGCTTCAGCGCAGATCGCTGCAGGAGCCACCTGGATCATGAAGCCCATCGGCCGTTCCCAAGGCTCAGGAATTTTCTTGATCAACAAACTGGCGCAAACGCAGCAATGGAAGCCCCGCCAGGCGGGAGAATTGCTGGTTCGGCTGAGCGCCAGCACCATAGGTATAGGATGCTATGGGTATAGGGCAAAAAGATGCAACAAGTAGGTTCAGAACAAGTTATTATACTTCTTATGGGCGATAATGGGTGTCTGGATACAGGTTGATAAACTTTGACCAACGGGGTTTGACTGCACCAACAGATAGAGCCCCCTTGCAATCGATCGTTGAACAGTTGAATGTGTCGCTCCCTTTCTGCTGTGCTGCAGAAAGTGATGAGATCAACAGATGAAGACCCCCTTGAAAGATGATGCACACAGTCTCCTGGAGATCCCGAGCTTGCGACCCTGTGTCCGTACCAACATTTGTACCTGGGTCGATAGATATCAGAACATGTATAGATTATGTACGTGCATGTATAGATTATGTACAAGCATGTAATGAAATGTTATTGCATATACCACAGGAAACAGATGTAAATGGTACATTTCATTGTATTTTAGTATGTTATGCTATGACACAGTTCATGATCATGGCTAAGATGATGTTGATGCCCTGTTATATCTCATTACAGTTTATATTTATTATATTTATGTACCAATAATGTTGCATTGGGATATAGATGGTTAAACATTATGTAACATTTTATCATATCACGCCATGAGATTGATACGCATTGACATTTACATATATTCGTTATTCATACTATCACTCACAACTATTCATCGATGTAACCCCCGGTTTCTGTCCTCTCCCGAAGAGATCCCCATGTGGGGCGGTGCCAACAAGCTCCAGGATTGGAATCCTGCGCAGCCTAAAGCGGCTGAGGACGGTGCGGCTGTGGAACTGCAACCAGCAGATTGGTTTGCTGGTGGCCATGGGGGTACACCGCCCGGTTTCTGCACAAGAAGAACCCCCCAAAAATACGATAGCAAGGATTTCCACGGATCCTTTATTATATTGGATAAACAAGTGAACCTCTATGCTAGGGCACCACTTGGATCATAGCTAACCCAACTACTGTACTTGGAGCTTCTTTACTTCTAAGTGGGTGTACCCCCCCAACTCCCCAGAATGAAAACCTTTAGCGGGAAAGCCAAGCATTTGGCGGTACTTGATGGCATGGCGTTTTCTGGTCATTTTCGTGGTTCATTTGGCATTTTCACCAACAGCTTCTTTCCAGAACTGGTTGAACACCACACATCCTGAAGCAACGCTCTTGAGCACGGAGGTGGATCTGCAGAAGTGAGCACTGACCATGGAGAAGTGAGCACGGGGGTGGATCTTCTAGTGCGAGTGTTTGACCTATGGGCATTATTCAGGCACTGAGCTTTCGCATTGCAGTTGTTCATAGCCACTCAGCTGTCGGTTCCCTCATGGAAGGTCACAAGAGCTTCCACCTGATTCATCTCGGTTCATGGTGGTCACACGTGATGGAAAACCACAGCAGTAGGAGAAAATCCCCAGCTGCAGGACGAAGAACCTGGTGTTGAAGCTTACATTGCTCAGCCACTCGCCTGCGGTGCTGTGCATATGGTGCTGGTCTATCCAATAAGGTGACAACAACATGATCCAAAAACACCAAGCGGTTGAAGATCCAGGGAAGCTCGTGATGGCGATGCTCATCAACTTGAGCCACCATGTTGTAAAGGCCACGCCCCCAGGTTGAGGCAAGCGCTTCTTGGATGATCGTCAGTTAGTTATCTAGTTTGGAACAGGCGAACTGATGATCATCCAAGATCATAACTAGATATTATTGGATGATCATCATCTAGTTAATTGGAACTGATGATCATCTTCCAATAAAGGTCGTGATGCCATTCATTGGAATTGGCACCGCGGTTCCTAAGTCGCAGCCTCCAGCGCCTGGGGGATGATCATCTATGGCGCCAGCACCGCTGAGGAAATACGTCGAATCACCCTTGCTGATTGGTGGCAAGAAGTTTGCAGCGAGCTCAGTTGAAAAACTGTGGCATTGTCCATGTCCATGGTGCATTGTGTTGAGTACTTCGCTCTGTATGTGCTGGTCAAGAATCCTTCGGCAAGTCAGCTCACAGTGGACTGGTTTGGAAAACACGCAGAACAAGCAGGAAGGTGTGCCTATGACCATGACTTCAATGAGTGATATGGTGGTTTCTTCAACTACGGGTACCCCCAAAATGGTAGGTTTATCATTATAAACGATCAATCTTGGATGATTTTTGGGAACCCCTATTTTGAGAACCCCCGATTAGTACCGTGAAATGGTCATCCAACTGCCTCACTGGGACTACCCCCCGAGGACATGCGGCTGTACGTTTGTGTGACCAGCTATCATCCGCTCACAGTCGCCAGCTCAGTGGGAACTGAGAACGCTGTCTATGGTGCCGGGCGTATCCCCAAAGGATCCTGTTCTACTGTGGTTTTTGTTTTCTTGGAGGGCACCATTTATGGACTTTGCGAGGTGGTGGTTCTTGCTCTCATTCTGGTGGCTCAAAGTTGAGCACACGTGATGTGATTTGTCGAGAGTTCCCTGTTGCAAAGGCAGTGAACGATAATAATTAGGAGTTTCCTAACAACATCAATCAAAAGACTTACTATTGTTTATTTGGGAAGGTATTTTGCTTTAATGTTTTTTTGATCCTGTCCACCCATATTCTGAGGTGTTTTATTACCTTGACGCTGTCTTGTTGTTGTTGTTGTTGTTGTTGTTGTTGTTGTTGTTGCCTGAGCAGTGTCACGCGACCAGCTATGGTAGTGGATTAAGAAGCTCTCTGCTTCGTAGCTGGGCTCATGCCCATAAAGTCGGAGATCCCAACATCAAACAACAACAGCGCTTAGTTGGGGATCACAACGTTGGTGGGTTACCATATGTTGCTGCACTGCTTGATACTTAATGATGGTTAGTGTTGGGTTGGAGAATTGCACAACTGTTGTCAAATACCCTGACTTTGGATCCGCAGGTGTACATGCACCGCGGTGGTTTTTGCCGGTTCTCTATGACCAGATATTCTTCAGACAAGAGCAATCTGAACGATCTGGGCTCTCATCTCACCAACGTGGCCGAGTCTTGGCTGCAGTCGACAGATGCTACAGCTGCTACTTATGACCAACACTTTGGGTGATAGGACAATTGTAGCAACGGTGATGATCCAGAAAAGAAATCGAATGCATTTTCATAAGCGAAAGCATGACTTTTCTTGGGCATCATCCCCGGACTGCAAGACGCATAGAGCAGGTCACCTCGTTTATTCTGAGGTTCAGAAGCATAGCGGCAAGGCTGCTTACAAACGAACTGGCGCCAAGTGGGATGTGCACAATCTCAAGTCCTACCTGCTCACAACAGTCCTTTTCTCAGTCTGTGGCATGTGTTGGAAGCTGTAGTAGAAGTGGATGCTTTGACGAGGATGCTTGTACAAGTAAGCGGTGAAGCATCAGTCTTGGCAATTTTGCAGTGTAACTCTTCCGCAAGGCAGGAGTGGATGTGGTGAACAGGCTCTTCAGTGACATTGAGGAGATTGTTCTCCATTCGCTCTTCTCGGTGCAGAAGGTCAGCTGGAAAGTGGGATAGCGAGAGACATGTTTGTATATCATATTGAACTGCGAATGGTTAAGCCTCTCTTTCTTCCAATGTGATACTAGAATCAAGCTTCCAGCTGTAGTTTCAACTCTACAGTAGACGGATGTGGTGATCAAGTGTGAACAATCTCCTCTAATTGATAGTAAATCACCTATTGAGCTGGTAAAACTAGTGGTGGTTGAAGATCTGGATCGACCATCAGTATATAACTATTTTATATAATGACTAGTAGTTATAGTCCATTAGTTAGTAGATCAACATTACTACTGGAACCATTATGAACATTCACATCCATCATCGACCATCATGGATCCTACTGGTTAGTAGATCCATCAATGACCATCACATCCATCATTGACCATCATTAGTTAGTAGATCCAACCATTCCAGCTGGTTCCTAACCATTGTTGGATCTACTGTCATGGCTGTCATGGAATTTCGGCGAAACCTTCATTTCTAACAGCAACCATCCTTGCTCAACCTGAACGACCGGGGTAATGACCATCATGACCATTAAACCATCCTTAAGGATGGTTAACAAACCATCCTTAAGGATGGTTAACTACAGGGTCATGCTTAAGGATGGGTTATATAATGATGGTTATCCGATCATTGGTCAACCATCCTTAAGCATCATCAACCACCATTCATATTTTTTAGCCATCATTAACCATAATTTCTTTGTAGATAATCATTGACCCCATCATGAACAATCCATGAACAATCCACGAAAAATCCATGAACCATCCATTAATTAACCATCCATTAACCACTATCAACCACTATTCACCATCATTAAGTACTTTTAACCACTATTCACCATCGTTAACCACAATTGACCACTATTCACCATCATTAACCACTATTGACCACTATTCACCATCGTTAACCACTATTGACCACTATTCACCATCATTTAACCACTATTAAGCACTATTCACTGTTATGAAACCATCATTACCCTATCTATACATAGTAACTAACCATCCATTTACCATCCATTCCAACCTTGCAGGTCATGATCAACGACAAGCATTGCTTCGAGATGTATGGTTACGACATCCTCATTGACGTTGATTTCAAGCCTTGGCTCCTTGAGGCTGGGAGTGGCCCATCCTTCTGGTAATATGAATCAGCAAAAAATGGTTTTACTAATTATTGGTTTCCAGAATAATAGTATTGGTTATACCAATAAACAACAATAATAATGGTTATACTAATTATTGGTTTCCAGAATTAATAGTACTGGTTATACGAATAACCAACAATAAATAGTTGTACTAGACTAAAAAATGGTTATACTAAATGATTTTTTTGGTGGCAGTACTATTACTGCTGGTTATTGACAAAGCAATGGTTGGTAATCTTGGTTGATATTTGTTATTGGTTATTGGTTATGACCAACTATTGATTAATGGTGCTCGGTGATTTCTACACTTAGTGGCTAAAGAACCATGAGGTTTTTGCACTCTGAATGCTTATTAACAACTACTATTGGTTAACATCAATTGGTACAACTATTTTGTACTCTGAAGGCTACCAAGAAACTGGGCGTACAACATCAATAGGGATCTGTGGCATGTTTAAGATTGAGCATGTTCAAACAAGAAGCGATCCTCAACATGTGCCATGAGTAACCATTTGGTTCGGAAACTGAGGATGGCATAGACAGTGACCATTCAGTTCGGAAAAGGACGATGGCATCAACGTGTAGTGATTTCCAGCCCCAAACCATTGAGACGAGCCAGCCAGAGCCTTTTCAGTCAAACTTCGCCAGCATTAAATGGAAAATCATGATAGATGGACAGGCTTTATCGAGGATTTGAACCTGGTCAGACTTCTGTGCATTCTGCTCCAACTCTCATGAATGAAGTCTACTGATGGCTATCTCACAATGGCAAATGATGGTTGTTTCTGGTTGATATTCATGGCTGATGATGGTCAATGACGGTTATCCATGGTGGATATCTACGTGTTAGCCATGCATCCATCTACCCGAATCATTTCGCGCGGGTCCTCAGGTCAACGCTTCACCGTCCTTGACCGCCAATACCGTGGCAGACTATGAAATGAAGTATGGCCTGCTAGACGACCTTTTGACGTTTCTTGGCAGAGTATCCAACTGAACGATTCACCAGTCTGACTCCTGGTCACTGGGTGGCTCACAGTGAGTAGCTCAGATTTTTGGCATGTTTGGGATTCGATGGGTCTACGGGATATTGTAATTACCATGTAACCACCATTAAAATCATAGTGGCTAGATACTTAAGAAACGATCATAGTGATATTATATGCACACTTAAAGTCCTTAAGGTTCGATATGCACGGGATCAGCCACCGCGAGAAGCTTTGTTGGGGTTGGATCCATAGCAACTTGGCGCAGTGTGAGGCATTGCAAAAGGGTTTTGGTTCGATGATATGCGGCGCGTTGTGAAAAAAGTAACACTTGGGTTCATCAAAGTATACGAGGATCTCTAGTCAACTGGTTTGGATCATCAAATATCATTTAATTGATATATTTCTTGGGTCATCAAACATCATGTAAATTCAAGGCAATCATGCCCCATGAATATATATGAATATGGATATGATTGACTTTTGATTTCCAACAATTTGGTCTCAACATTTGCCCCGTTGCTCCCTTCAGCTCAGGGAAGACCTAGGATTTACTGATTCGATCATTTTTGGGTTGAAACCAATCACCGGCTGAGGTGCAATTTGTGTCCATGTGGCTATGGGTCAATATTAACCAACCAACTAATGGGTGATTTCCACCAACAATAATAAGGGAAACAATGGTTAATAGCGGGGAACCAGGGGTACAGGGTTTTGATTCATAGCCATGTCTTGGTTGCATTTTTTGTCTCTCAAGAATGAAGTCCAGCAACGGAGTTTCGATGGGATGTTAATATGTTTCCGGAAAAAATGCTTGAGGATGGGAGCACTCCAGCATTGCTGCCCATGCTCCTGTCCAACAAATTTGGTAATTAGAGTCCGCAAAAGTTGGTTTGCTACTGGGAAACCCATGGGCTTCTTGGAAAGGAGACCAACTGGCCGACACTTGTCCCAGAACTTGGTCGTGGTTGGTCCCGGTGGTCCTTTGAAGCACTACAATGATCCATACTGGAAGATCCGAACATTCAAGTAGCACCACCTCGTAAGTACAAATAGCTTGTGATTTGCCGGAGCTTTGACTAGACATAGCTGGACCATGCTGGACCTGCCGCAGGCTGTTGGACTTTGAGAAGTATTTGACCGGCAACGAACTTCAAATCGGCGGCTTTGATTTGCTGTACAAGGTGGGACGCCCGGGCGTCCGGACAGCGCCATCGGACCGCCTTGGGGGACCGGGGCCTGGGGAACCACTGTGGGGAGTCGGCGCAGGACGGTAGTCGCTACTCGCCGCCAGAGGGCTCGGTCTTCACTTCCTACTTGGGCCGGGAATCTCAGGGGATCACATGGCAAGGCTAACAATGTGGCCATGGGTCAAGCAGTTCACCAGCCAACAATGGGGGCTAATAACCAACAAACTATAGGGAAAACAATGGTTCATGATAGGGGAACAGTATGACAATATGCTTTTGAGGTTACAGTTTCACAAGTCAATGGATGTTGATGGTCACATAAGAGCCATTCATTGCAAGATTCGAATTGATTTGCTCAGGCTGCTGGAAAGCATGTGGTGAGACGGATTTTCGGGCTCCAGGAAAATGCCAACGCCACAGCCACATGAAATGTTGCATGTCATATCAGTGCCATGTCGCCCGTTAAGTTACTGGCCAATCATCAGAACTGAACACTTCAACACAAAATTGGTAAATATGCAATTGCATACAACTTCCAACATGATGTTTCGCACACACGCACACACACAACTAGAAAGCATTTTGACTCTGTACTTTTGGCTCGTGGCTGCAAGCTGCTATTTGTCAAACAAGAATGCTTTAAGGTGTGTGCCCGATGCACCCTCAATTGTAGGTGTGACCGTCACTGATGACAACCTGATCCAACACCATTCTCAATCTCACGTCGCACCATGGAGTCGTTGATAGTTGAACTTGCAAAACTTGCCCTCGAAGTATCCAAAAAGAGGACTATCACCTTCGTGTGGTTTGGTTTGGGGGGCCCCGCAGTTTCTGGACGCCCTCAACAGCACAAGCAAGCACTCGTGCAAGAAATGGCGCATCACCTTGCTCTGGAGATACATTACTGCTTATCGATAGCATGCACCGATCCGAAAAATGCATACTCGACAAATAATTCGTCCATTCTGAAGCCCCTCGTGGACATCCCAAAAGCATCACATTTTGTCATAATCAGTGGGAGCCAGGTGACCGTTGTTAACCAGTAATAACTTTTACTTATCCACCGAAAATTGAACGATTGTATATGTTTCAACAATGCCCATTGTTGATTCAGCATTGATCATCATCAGTATTGATCAGCTATAATCACTCCACCAACATCAACTGCTATGAATCACTTTTGATTAATCAACCACTATTTCCCGAAACTAAGCAGTATCAATCTTATTAGACAGCCAGCATTCCCCGTGTCAACTTCCCATGATGATCATAGAGTTGACAGTTACTGATCATTGTTAACAAGCAATGGGCATTAATGGACGGGCATTCACCATCGCTAAGCACTATCAAGATCTAGTAAGCCTATCTATATTATCACCCATCCCATCTCAACCACTATTTATCAACCACCATTACCAATCACCACTATGAAGCCATATTGGCTACAGTATCACCCACGACTATTATCAATCACCAACCCTATGCCCCTGGTGTACCGTCACTAAGCCACTGAATGCCCTTGTTTTGTCGGATATTGTCCTCCATAAACTTGATGGTTCATATTGACCCACATCGATTACCAATCACCACTATTTTTCTCAGCCAGTATTGTGAATCACCCCCATTACCAACTACTATCACGAATCACCATCTCAACCACTATTTACCAACCACCATTACCAATCACCACTATATATTCATTATGAAACCATATTATTCAGCCAGTATCAACATGTATCAACCCGAAGTGTCCCGGTACCTTTCATGTCCATCTCAGCGTGGAGTCAAGTGCAAAAGCTGCAAAAATCCATATGGCAGTGGGTCAAAACCCCGTACCCCTGGTTCCCCATCATTCATTAACCATTGTTTTCCCTATAGTTTGTTGGTTATTTTCCCCCATTGTTGGTTGGTGAACTGCTTGACCCACAACCATTTATAGCTGGTATATCCCTATAGTTGCAAGTTGTTCTCCCCTATTAACCATTAACCAGCTAGTTAACCACTGGTTGGTTGGTGAACTGCTTGACCCACAGCCATATGTATCAACCATTATAACCATATATAACCATTATTAACCATTATGAACCACTAGTGAACCATAACAACCAGAACATGTATCAACCAGCAGAAACTGCGCCGCAAGGATTCCGCTTCGCGCCAGGTTGCTACAACAACCGCCTGGCGCAGCTGGAGAAGTTGGCCAAGACCCGCGCATGGGAGCTGAGGAGCGGGACACCGGTGAAGTCACGGGCAAGCCCTGGCAGCAGGGGCAGCAGGGCTTGGGGGCAGGAAAACCGCCGGAAAGGTGCCGGAAACCAGCAAAACTGATGACAAATGATGGTAAATTTGAAGTTTTCCTGGATTTTTGTCGTCCGATTCCAAATGATGTTGGTAAACTGGTATGTTTGAAGCAGTAACGACTACAGCTGGTTTGTCATTGCTGGTTGTTCAACGCTTTGTTGTGGTTAATTGAGGTTTGTCATTGCTGGTGAAGGAATGTTGACGATGTTTGAGGACAGCTAGAAATATAGCCAATCAATCAATACTGCAATGGTTGACAATGATTACTGAATGTTAGCTACGAATAGCTGGTGATAGCCTATCGAAAATGGTCAGAACTGATTAGTTACATAACCACTATTGACCACAACCATTGCCAACCATCATTGCTATAGTTATACATTGTAATTGCTAGTAGCTACATCACCACCATGAACCACTATTGATCATTATCAACAACTATGATCCCTCATTTACGGGTGGATGTGATTGGTGCCCCAACCTATCGACTTGACACCGTGTTCAGTGGACTTTTTCAGCAGAGTTCACAGGCAAGTGCCCCAGCGGGTGACTGTTCTGTAATGGATCAAATGAAAAAAAAAAAAAAAAAAAAAAAAAAAACAAACATTATTTGGTTGGTGGTTTGATTGATAGGTTTTTATTTTCCCTAGTCGTTATTAACAATTGGTTGGTTGACAAACATATTTTTCATAGGGGTGGTTCAACCACCAACCAGTTATTTTGTTTGCGGTTTCAAACAATTTCTCAGTTTCAACCATCCCTGGGAATGATCTAATGTTGACTAGCGACTCATTTTTTTGGGATGGATTCTGACCACCAAACTGTTGCATAATTCTTGGTCATGATCTATATTGACCGTCACTGACAATCTTCACAAGTTTTATTGCTTATAGCTATTGTATTAGTCAACCAGTATATTGACCATTACATTAAGCCTTCAATGGTGACCCAAACATGAAGAATTACATTGAATGGTGACCATTCTACATAGCTACTACTATCATAATTCTTGTTGACCATTTCTCAAACCCTCACCTGGGCGGGCCCATAGCTGTAAGACTTGTTGGAAGCCGTAGTTTTCTCACACTCGCAGGGTGCAGGTCAGTTGTTTGTCATTGGAGGGGCAGAACACCCTGCCCGGCAGTTTCTACAAATTTGGGGTTGTCCACGGTAAATAAATTCAACCTGGTGCTCTTCCTAAGCCACCCAAACATGATGATTTTTTAGCATGGAAGGTATCACACAGAAGAGTTAACAGTTGTGCTTTTGAACAGTCACCCAACCACACGCTGATGTGTCATGTGGGATATTGTTGCATGAATCTATCATGTCCATTTTTTTTAGAATGATCATGTTTCATGGCGTTGGAACCCCTTTCAAGTGCTTTTTTCTTGCTATGGTGGTGGGGACGACAAACTATGCCCCGTCGGGTATCGTGATGTTCATAATCGGTGGAACCATTCCGCAAAAGGTAGCTTGGAAAACAGCTCATGTGTTGCGGGGGTTCAGCGAACGGGGTTCGGGGCATTTCCTCCTGGAATCGGGTCCAGGAATTCCAAAGCTGCCAGCCGTGATCTAAGTTGATGGGATTGCGTCCAGGGTTTAGGTCACACTCACGACCAAATCGTAAAAAATTGTTTGAAGCAAGAAGCTAGGTGGACAAGTCATTTATGGACACCTCAATTGATGTGGAATTTTCTATGCTGTGCTCTAGCAGGTTTCGACTATGCCAACTCTTTGCCATGCCTCTTAGTGCCGGCATGGTTTCAACCTGTTCCAACCTTCACCAGGCATTGATCACCATTATTGATCACCATTTAACATCATTGTCAGCCATCATGGTAAGTAATGGTAGATCCATCTCATTGAACCCAGACACTTGCCATTCTTTCAATGCGTCCTCGCTTCCCGAGGTGCTATGGTTGGCGATCAGGCGGGTTGTGTTGTTGTGACACTTCCATCTGTCAGAACAAACGAATATGTGGCTGTCACTGCGAACTCACCAGTCTGATTTTCTTCAATATCAAACCGTCCCACCGTCAATGATGGTTCATTTCAGAAAGTGCGAACACATCTAGAACAAGCAGATTTTAGCCATGGTGGTGAAAATCGAAATCACAATATACATGTTTGGAACCCCGCCAGAAGGTGTTTTATGCCAAGCATTTGACACTGATCCTTTGCGGTTTCTGAAATCCTGAAGTAGCTAAACACCATCAAACACCCATGCCCGTTGCATCCTGCTCACTGCTAATAAAAAGACACTGCATACATTTGAGAAGTGATCCCATCCCTGCTGTTGCTGGCTGTCTCCAGATGAGTATAACTTTAATCTACCTGACAAAATGATCCACATGATCAAAACTCAGCACACCCGTGGTAAGAGGACCATCCCAACAGCAGCAATGAGGGTATTACATGGTATGACCCAGCAACCTACAATATCCAACAATGTTTGGATATTTCAGCTCAATGGTGGGCTAGTGGTGGTACCCCAACCGTCCCGATTGCCAAATGAGAAACTGCGGTTCAGTATTGGGTACAGCATTGAATTGAGAAACAGCTTATTAACCAAGTGATTGACCGACTGATCAACCATTGTAATCCATTCTGATTCCATTATATTTGGTTGGTGGTTTTCCACATTATTTACTTTCCCTATTATTAACAAATGATTGGTTGGTTGACCAATATTCTTCATAGGGGTGGTTCAACCACCAACCAGATGCCAGGAGGAGCCGTCCGTGCGGCCTGAGCAGCCTGGTTTAGCGTAGTGGTTGCGGCCTGTTGCCATTCCTTGGGATTGCGTGGCTCAGAATGGTCAAGCAGAGATCATGGTTAACATGGGGGTTTCTCAAGCCATAGGGGTTTCCCCCAGTTATGGTTGATTTATTGCTAGAAATGGCTGATTTATTGGATGATAAATAGGAGTACCCCTATGACTTGAGAAACCATCACAGTGGTTGATTGTTAAGCAGGGGTGGTGGTGGTGTAACATGATCACCAAAGAGCATGGTGAACAGCATTGGTTGACTGTTAATCATGTTAATCAGCGGTTGTGATGATCAACATTGGATGATGGTGACTGATTTATAGTCAATATATCTGCTGATAACGGGTGGTGATTGTTGATCATTTAAATCAGGGATGGTGATTGTTCAGAACCAATACAAAAATGGAGCAACTAACCATAGGATGTTCAACAATTACTATCCTTACATTCAACATCTATCAACTAGACTAACTAATGATCATTGTACTTATCATCATGAATGTACTAATGCTGTTTCTACTTGATAATGATGCGTCAATTGGCTTAGTGGAAAAGGAAAATCGTCCATGACTTCCCAACTTTGGACTTGCTTTTGGACTCCAAGGACGGACGCAGATCCCCAACAAATCCCTTTCAGCAAGTCATCCACATCCAATTCAGTTCGGTGGAATCAGGTGGCACTCACGTAAAGTTAGTGATATGAATTGGATGAATCGATATGTAAACATGTATCCACAATTTATGCTATCTCCAGGATATTGCATTTCGCATGATCGTAGTGTTTCTTCGATCGAAATCTTGCAAGACAAGGACTACAGGCGGTTACTTCTTTGACATCAGTAGCTTTCTCTGGAGAAGACATGGAACCGTATCACTTTTGAAGCTTAGCTTCCGACGTGCTCTTCTCTGTGGTTTCAGGAATGGAGGTATGCAGTTGAATTGCCTAAGAGAGCAAAAGAAACTATGGTTGATGAGTAACATGACATGTGAGTCAATCCTAACTAGGGCAGTACTCGAAAACCACGGGCAGAGATCCACTATATATATATACATATATAATTATATATATATATCTATGTACTACCCTAATCTAGAGTCCGTCCTCTTGATCGGTGGAGGTGATTGTCATCCTAAAAATATGAACTGCCAGAAGTAGATTTGATCACCGGTCCATGGTCGTTGACCACAATTAACGTTCAGTAACCATCTATTTGTTGGTCTATTGTTAAGTATCTATTTTTGGTAAGTCAAAAGTTTGTTGTGATCAGTAATATTGATTAAGCATCCCAACTATTAATAGTTAACAACCATCCCAATTATTTGGTTGTTGACCATCTATGTGTTGATCAACCCGTGGTTGCGAACTCTTCCATCCCAGGCCCTCCCGGCGTCACAGCGCCGATGTTGGGTCGAGGTGAGACGAGTCTCACGTAGGGTCAAAGTCATGGGGTGCAGCTGCAGCTACTTCCCTGGTGGTGCATGGTGGATCTGTAGGGTGATATGGTACCCATGGGTTAGACTGTGGGTTAGATATGGTACGGACCCATGGTGATATGGATGTGTACTATGGTGATATGGTATATCCACTTATCTTTGTGGTATGGTACACTCCAAGACTCCAGGGTTATATTGTAATAGATCATCAGAAATAGAGTCTTGGAGTGTATAACCAATGTCTATTGGTGATATGATTCCAACAAGATCATGAGAATAGACAATGGTTATATTGAAATAGTGTATCCTACGACAAGAAACGTATGACAGTGAAACGATCGTATGGGATAGCAACACAACAAAAATGGTACACCTGACCGATAAGAGTGTGGAATATATCTCGACAGTATGAAAATGGCAGAGCCGCACAAGAATGGTATACCAACATACCCATGGTATATAGCCGTGCAACAGCAAGGTCAAAGCCAAATAGCAACAAGGTCGAGTGCTTCCATTTGGCAATGCAGGGTATCACCCACAGGCAGCTGATGGGAATCCCTATGAACCAGTGACTGGGTGCTGGCACCAGGGGAGGCGACACCATGACCTGACGCCTCATGTGATGCGTGTGTGACCTTTCTATATTTCGAAGCATGTAGTGTCATCCTATGCAAATATCATGAAATGCCATGAAACACCATGAAAGGCCATGAAACATCATGAAACACCATGAAAAGCCATGAACACCATGACAGACCTGTATCATCCTGTACCCATTCCATCTAGATCACTCATCATCACTACCTACGTGCATCTCCCTGCCTTGTGAGATCACGGACAGGTCAGATCCACAGGCCGCGCGCACCGTGCGGTCATATCCAGCCCCAGGGACTGTCACTGGGCTGACTCAGGGAGCTGGGCAGTTGGAGCAGTGGGAAGCTGTGACTAAGAATTCGTTCAAGAGCTTGAATTTTTGATGATGAAAATTATCATGTTTGATTATCATGTTTGATGTTGATATTCAGGTTTGATTAATTACATATGATGTTGAGATTATCATGTTTGATGTTTGATCTGTGATAATTCGATCTGTGATAGTTTGATGTTTGATGTTTGATGATGATGATGATGATGATGATGATGATGATGATGATGATGATGATGAGGCATTCGATGGCGCACGTGATGTGACTGGTCTACATCAGATGGCAATCAGCTCCCAAAGCCTGGACTGGTTATACAATGTTTTGAAGCATCACTTGTGCCTAGCGGATCCTACTGCTTGGTCAACGATGGTTACTTGTGATGGTTTCAGTGAATATTGGTCAATAATTCTTATTCGTGCCTGGTGATTCTTTCAGACTGTTTCAGGGGGAAAAAATCGGGTTTAGCGATCCTACCCCGAACGACGGATATGCATTGATCAAAGCGACGTATTGTTGCAGCATGAACCTAGGAGTTGTGAAATATCTAGCAATAATATCCAGACCAAAAATAAGTAGTTCATGGTAGTAGTGAACATCCCAAGAGCCAATGACCGATGTGTTTCTTTGAAGGATGATTGGGATGCTTATGGTTCGCTATGACGATTGTGTTCCAATTGAGTTCATCACTAATTCCAGTAGCTACTTATTTCCCCTAGCTAATTTCAGCTACTTGTGACTTATTCCATTACGTTAATCACCAATTCCAGTAGTTGAAATTGTTGAATAGTTCAATCGCTAATTCCAGTAGTTGAACTCACTATGTATTCCCCTTGGGTCAATGACTAACTCCAGTAATGTTAACCCAGGATTGATCAACCCCTGGTTGATTAATGGCGTGTATCCCCTAAAAGCCTTGGTTTTCGATTGAAATGGTAACCCCCCCCCAATTAATCAACCTGGGGTTTAGCTTCATCCTGGGTAAACATTAGCTGAAAGTATTGAACAACTGTGACACTTTGGAGGTCACGGTGTCGCAGCTTCAGCTCCCAGGCTGGCAAGTGAGAAGCGCTCGATCTTCTCCCCACGTTTCACGCGTCTCGTGGCATCCGCGGCATCTCCTACCAAGTAGGTGGTGGCAGTGGAGGTGTCACATGTTCAACGTCCATGTGTTTTCAATGTCATAGAAAATGCCGGCAGCTGAGCATTCTCATGAGAGTCCTGTGATTTTATTCAATACCTGTCCCGCAAAATAGCCGTTCGTTCATGCCTTGTTTGACTTTGACTTCACGATTGTCAATGATTGAGAGATTTGTGTGCACTCTGCGCGTCAGTGGCAACCACTACGACCTGATGCCGACATCAAACATGTAGTAGACTAGACAACCTTGACCCGGTCCTATGTCAATCTGCCCGGAGCTTTGTTGATCAGATAGCCAGATAGCCAGCCGCAAAAGCGATCCAAAACCAAAGCAACAACAGCACATTGAACGAAACTGCATTGAGTAGTCGCAATATGTCGCAATGATCAAAGACTAATGACCGTGATTTATGTGATTTACAATTAATGTCGACTAACTAGATCAAATTAGTTTGACCAGAACATGTTTGAACATATGTTGCCGTCAACAACGTTTACATGATCCTAGCAGAAACTGGATTTGATTCACACCAAGAGTTGTCAGTCTAGTCACTCCAATCACTCGATCCGTAGGACACCAGTACCTCAACCGGTCTCATCATCCAATGATGCTCTCACAATCAAAGTGGACAAGAAAAATCAGTCCGTGACAGTCACACGACCATTAGATCAACCCAGCGCTGGTGGCATATCCCGACTGCCAGATGCAACCGCAGTCGCAGCCACCGCTGACCCATGGCGACTGCCCTGGCGCTTTTGGAGCGCGTGCCGCAGGCAGTGGCCATCGATGACCCGAAGAAACTGCAGGAAGCGCTGGAACTCTTTGACCAACTCAGTCGGTACCTTGACCAAGCCTTGGGTCTGGAGAGTGGAGAGTGGAAACAGATTCGTTGTAGAGAAAAGATGCATGTCTTTCCTATTTGTAATGTAAATGGTAAATGTAAAAGCAAATGAATGTAAATGTAAATGTAAATGTAAATGTAATGTAATGTACTGTAATGTGATTACAACAACTGCATGGGGTACCAGCAGCATCAACTGGCACTTGGGGTACCATTGTTGCCAAACCAATAGTTGTAGAAACGGTTCTTTGATCATTCGTGTTCCATGCATTGAGGACACAAGAATTGTCAGCTATATGGAATCATGGTCCAATTTAGCATTCGTGGCACACCCCACCCAATAAACTAATCAACAATGATTCCATGAGGATCATTGGTACCAAAGGGCCCGACTTACGGATCACTTGGATAAGTTGGAGCTGCGGCCACGTGACATCAGGAAATCTGGACCATAACAGCCATGAGGAAGTGATGCAATGTTGTGTATATACTTGCAATATCTACTGGTACAGAGAAATACTTATATTTAATAATGTAGACATGAATACGTGATAGCCTTACATATATGATAGACATGATCTCTCTCTCTCTCTATAGTGAATGATAATTGTAGTATATCATATAACTATATATCCATAAATATATGTATATGCAGATATACACGCTCTAGTCCATGGGTGAGTTGGTGCCAGAGGTGGCACCGAGGCCGTCGGCCGGGACACCTGCAGAGATTGATTGGACTCAAGGATGGGATGATTTGCTAAGCATCATTGGACTCATGAAAGGGAAATTGCCGGATTCTAGATGACCAGATCAGCGTCAGGAATCAGCGGAATAGCAAAGCAGGAGTATTTCAATGTATTTCAATCTCTCCTATAGCCATGAATGTGGTTTTATGTTTGAACCGCGCAGCTGTAGATCATTATACCAACCACCATGATTTGTGATTTCTGCTAGTTGATATTGGTTCCTTTTGCGTTGATGTCACATCCAGCTTCAGTGATCCTTCCCAGGTTATGTCGTGAATCTCCTGGCGCCTTACAACATGTGATGACTCTGGCCACTGCCCAGCAACCAGCCGTGCAACATTTTGCTTTGAAGTTGATACTGAGCTGGGTCCAACCAAAAGCACGACATGAGTTTCCTTCCGAATGGCTGGCCCTGAAAGTTTGGTTGATCCAAACCTTCGGGGCCAACTGGGAGCCGGTCCCGGTGTTTGTCCGGGGCAAATTTGCGGATGTCGTGGTGGCAGTGGCCAAAGTGGAGTGGCCCAATGCGTGGCCTGAGCTAAGCCAAGCTCTCCTTGAGAGTCGACCCTCGCTGGGCTCCACCCTGCTCCACCTGGCCATCTGGACGCGCCTGGCCGAATGCTTAGGCGAAGATTCCAAGGACCTCTCTGCAGCGCGGCGTCGCGACATTGCCCAGGGCATTGGAAAATATTTTCAGGAACCGCCGGAGGTGCAGCTTCGGGTTACCATGAGGGACTGATGACTGGTGATGACTGGTGATGACTGATATCGATAATGAATGGAACATGACAATTGATTAATGATGGTTAACAATGGTTGAATTGGATCATGTTCTAAGTCCTGAGACGCATTTGTAGCAAGAGATTGAGATAAGATCAGCATTTTTCCAACACAGACACACATACTCTATATTGCCAGCCTACAGTATTATGGAACGGTCAGTAGGTCATGAACTACATTAACCTTCATCATCCTTATGAACCATGGTTGGCTGCTTAGTTATGGCGGGTTCTGGTTGGTTCCTTGGTGAATCTGTTTCCAGCCCCCCACGCCCTTCAGCTGGAGGCACCCATCTTTGTCGCGAGCTTGCAGCAATCTTTGCAAAGCTTCGGGGCTGATGGGAGGGTCCTGCGTCACCTGCCTGGATGTGGAGTCGCAAAGCGACAGCCTGAACTGGACATTTCACTGGCGGTACGACTGGATGTGCAGCTGGGGTTATAACAATGGTTATAAGCCCTATAACGTAGCTTATAACTGGAAATCGTGGTTGGTGACCACTTACTAAGTGGGGGTGCACATCCAAGTAATGAGACCAATCATACCAGTCGACAGCATATGATAATCCGTCTGCAACCACGCTTTCAAGATCGGATCGCTTTGCAACTGACGGGAAGGATGGAAAGTGCGTTGATAGTTACTGATGATCGAACCGTCTCTTGGGTCCGAAAACGATAGAGTTCAAAATGGGACAACATTGGGATGATTTTGGAAACAAAGGGAGGACGAGCTTATTTGGCAAGAATATCTCTCGTCAAATCAGATGATACTGCTTTCAGAAGTTGATGCGTTGTTAATTATTGATAAGACATTATTGTATCAATTCACGATGGAAAGCCAATACTTCACTGGTGCCCACAAGCAACCAGAGTTCTTCAGATGGGATTGTCCACATATGGTGTACCCATGGTCTACCCTCAAGCTGGTTGGTTGCCCCGACGATGATCACAAGTTTTTTGATGTTTGGGGCACTCTTCATGGACAATGCCATAATCTTGACATCATGGGGTGTTGGTTGTTGTTTGTGATACTAAATGACGCTCTATTGTTGCCATGATCCAGTGTTTTGTCAGGATCAGCCATGCTTATGCAACACTAGCCGGATGATTCGAGAGAAGCAACTATGAACCATCATCAACCACTATTAGGCACCATCAACAGCTATCAGCCATCATTAACCACTATTGATCCTTGACCTGCTTATTCCCCCATGATTAACCATCAGCCATTAACTATTAACGTTCATCATTTTCCACTCACCATCATCAACGTGCCGCTCAGGTGAGGTCTTACAGCTCTGTCGGGCCTTGCCGCACGCTGTTACGGTGAAGCTGCTGCTGAAGAACCATTTCGACAAGATCGTTCAGGTGCAGTGCTGGATCAGCGCACTGGCACCGATATCCTGTAGCGGTTCGTGCTTGCCAGTTGATGGACCAGCAATCCTGGGGTAAGCCACAAATAGGAGTAACATGTGGTAACTCAAGTATGATGGTGATGATAGCGATGACGGTGGCGATGCTGACAATGATGATGAAGACGACGATGATCATGGTGATGGTGATGGTGATGATGGTGATGGTGATCATGGTGATCATGGTGATGATGATGATGATGATGATGATGATGATGATGATGATGACGATGATGATGATGATGATGACGATGATGATGATGATGATGATGATGATGATGATGATGATGATGATGATGATGATGATGATGACGGTGATGATGATGACAACGATGACGAGGACGAGGACGATGATGATGATGATGATGATGACGATGATGATCATGGTGATGATGGTGATGATGATGATAATAATAATGAGGGTGGTGGTGGTGGTGGTGGTGGTGGTGGTGGTGGTGGTCGGAGCGGTGGTCGGGGCGGTGGTGAAAGTGATGAGAAGGATGGTGATTATGATGAGATCTTGATGTGGGTGATGATAACTATCTATGATGATTATGATGCAGCTGATGGTGGTAGTGATGAGACGACTACGCCGATGACGAGGAAGAGAAGGAGCATGAACAGGACAGCTGCAATTTTAATTTTAAAGCAATGCAACAAATTGGACGTGGTATATGTTTCAGAGGCAATCAGCTAGAGTTGAACCTAGAGAATAGAGTACTCCGTGTCCTTAGGGTTTCCATGGTCCCACCTTAATAAACCAAGACCAAGACCACTTGCGGAGTCAGGAGTAAAGCCACAAGAAAGCAGGAAACGCCTGGTATACTGCGATGTATCGGAATGTAATTGCAGTGTCACTGCTCTGGAATGTACAACTAATAGATTCACATTGCTAAGAAACCACCATCAGTTTGTGCATGAATGGCTATCAACAAATTAGCTCCCTCATTTCAATGTGATGCCAGGTTTTGAATGATAAAACGTAATAAACAAGGTGATAATATGTGATAATCATAACAATTCAAAACAACAAACATGATGATCTAATATAACTTAACCAACAACTGCAACGGAAGGTCATGATGCAGGCGGCATCCCTTGCATTCACATCCTACGCTAAAAACAGGTCGGCTTGCGCTCCGAGCTGCGGGAACTGGCGTTGACGGCCTTGGCGGAATGGGCCTTGCAGTTGAGCAAAGGAAGCGACAGCCCTGAAAGCCATGACTTGTGTAGCTGGCTGCAATGGATTTTTTGATTTTTTTTGGGTTGCCGGTAAGGCGGTGTAGATGTTGATGAGTTCTCGAAAAATCTATTTTATTGAGATGGATGCGTCTTTAAACAAATCATGGATGTAGCTATGCTGTTGTGCTTTCTGTTGTTTACGCAATTTGAGTGTGTGATTTTTCTTTGATTCGCTGAACCACCAATCAGGTAGGTTCACCGACCTCCTTGTCCAACTGGTTGGGAGTTGCAAGTTTGATGCCGAAGACCCTGCCAGCTACAACTCACACCAGCAAGTGGCACGACTGCTCTGTGATCTTGCGACGCAAAATGCTTCCAACCTTTCTTGGATGCTTAGGTTACACTTGTCCACAAACTCAGATTTTTTGCTGTTTTTGGGATTAGAATGGATTATATATAGATGGATTCGCAAGGATCTAAACGCCACCAAGGATGCCATCGGCCGAACTGACTCGAATCTGGTTGGCCTTGCTAAATTTGCTTCGTTACCCTTCAGCTGCCATACAGGTGGATGCCTTAAGAGCCATGGTGGCCCTGGTGCAGCAAGGCTTGGGCGCTGTATCTAAGGCCGGCGCTTGGTCCGCCACTGTGAAGATTGATCTGGAACAACTGACGGGCGTCCTATACGTGCTGTGCTTGAAGATGGCTCTTAGCGAAGGGGGTATAGCCACGCAAGCTGATGGGTTTTCCAATGAGCGGTCAGCTTGGCTTCTGCGGTGTTTAGGTCCCGTTTCGGGGCAGCAAAGTTGCAAAAGCTTCGCAGAGTGGTGCCAGTGGATGAGAATCTCTGCCAGCTTCGACATTTTAGAAACCGATTTTTCAGGTGCACCAGTGCAATCGAAGCAGCTGGGTGTCTTGAGAGTTCACGTCAAGGAGTTGTTGGGTGAGATCGGCCGTCGGGCCGCGCCTGAGCAATGTAACTTCGCCGCCCTGTGCCGTGTTGCCGGAGGTTTGCTGGCCAGATCATTGGCTGGAGATGAAGACATGAGCGGATCCACTGAGAGTTGGGTTGCAGAGTGTGACAGTGCCATCTTATTGGTGGAAAGTGCAGCAACTGCAACGCTGAAGTCAGCTGAAAAGGAGAAGTCCAAAGAGTTTTTGACATCGGTGGTGCAGTCAATGCAAGCATTCCTGGAGCAGGTCTGTGTTGAAACGACCGCGTCGAATCCGGCCGTTGAGCATCGTAGATTGGAGTTCCTTTCAGCCTGCAGTGGCTTTTACTCCCATTGGTCCGAAGAGCTTCTCCGCAAGGTGCTGGCTCGGGTGGTGACCCACATTCGTGAAGGGCGCAGGTTAGATGCATTGAAGAAGGGAATCAAATTGGAGCAACGAGCTTTGGACACCCTGGTGGCTATCAGCAAGAGTGACTGGGATCCTGATGGAAGTGACACCCTTGGATCCCGGTGTTCTCTTTTTTTGGAAAGCCAGGGTGTTGACCAAAGCCCCCCACTACCTGCACGGATTCGCAAGGGCAATGGCTAGTTGGTTGCTTGGTTGGTTGCTTGGTTGGTTGGTCAGTTGGTTGGACCGTTGAAGCACCCGTCAGCCGCTCAGGTGGTGTCTTGAAGGCTCAGCACTTGGAGTCTCTGCACGGGGAATGTAACGACCTGGCGCAACGGGTGTCCTCCGCTTCTGGACGGAGTAACCCGGTACCACTGGGGGCGAGGATGTGGTACCAAGGACATAGCCATTCCATGCCATTCCAAGTTTCTGAAGCCCCTCAAGGCTATTGAGAACGCTCAGGACTTGAAGCCATGGGAAGGGATGGGAAGCCATGGGAAGCTGTTGTTTGAAGTTTTGCCATGGAATCTCTTCGCATTTTGAGTCGAAGTGCTGAGCTCTGTGCAGGTTCTTGGAGTGTTCAGGATATCACGCATAGGGCAGTGGCAACCAAACAGTTCCCTGGGATGCTTCAAAATATTTACAGATTTTTATAGTTTCACAGATTGATGCACCTCCGCAGCATTGCCGGGAATGAGACCATGCCACGGTACGAGCTGCATAGCTAAGGTAAATTGGTTGAAGCTCTCATGCTGGCAGTTGCTGCTTGTGAAGATCTGGAAAGACCTAGGAAGGTCCAACTCGTTCATGGCATCATGGAGCAGGCAAGGTCCGGGGTGCTGCCATGGGTCAGGGCGTTTCGCAGCATGAGTTGGACAAGGATGATCAGTGCATGTTGAAGTGCTGAGGCTCAGCCTTAGCCATCATCCAGGATAAACCAGCATCAACAAGCATCATTGACCAACGATAAACATGTATAAACAACCATCATGGTTAAAAATTGGGTATCTATGAACATGTACAAACCAACCATCATTAATACCCATCAATGAACCCGTAGAAACCTTATCATCAACCATTACACATGGCCATACCAAGCACTATATACCCTACATTACCATACTGCCATGCTCAGGTCACGAAGCATTACTGACAGCAGCAGTCACCGGCCAGGTGACCGCATCCTGGCATGCCAATGAGTTGGTGCAGGCTGCCAGTCCCCAAGCGCTGCTGGAAGTTGTGGCGCATGCAGCGACTGCGGTGGGCCCGCCTGGGGCCTCCTGGTCAGAGGAAAGTCAAGCAGCTGGACTGGGGAAGCTGAGAGACGTAGGGACCTTAGCTGGGAGGAACTGGAAGTGTCAAGGGAAGCTGTTTAGAGCTGTTTTTTTTACGATCGGATTGTCGATTTGATTCTCATGATGGAAATGTCATTCTAGTTGGGGCATTCGCAAGTCTACAGCCTTGCTCATGTATCACACATTCCAGTCATTCATACATTGAGAAGCATGAGGAACCATCATTAGCCAGTAGGCACTATTGTACTCGTACTATTGTGAACCATTATGATCAACCAATTTTAAACATATACAATTTCGGATTACGAACCACTGTTAACTATTAACCATTATCAACCATTACTTTTTAAATGAACCATAATTCAGCTAAGTAACCATTATCAACCATTATTAACCACTATCATCAACTACTTTTCCCATCTCTTCGCATGGCAGTGCCAGGTGAAAACGATGCTCTCCACCTTTGGTGCCGTCTCTCGGACCAGCTCCTGGAGCGAGGCACTGGCGGATGGCATCGTGACAGACTGGGCTCCGGGGATCTTTCGGCTGCTGCAAGCGCTCTGCCATCTCTATGCGCCTTGGAGATCGCCGTGAAGGGATCGACCGATGTTGGACCAATGTTGGACCAATATGACGTTAAATGACATCAATAAGCCAGAATAAGCCATCATCATCCATCATCACCAATTTTTCTATATCGTTTCTGACTTTAGACTAAATTTTGATCAATCTTGTCAAAAATAGTTGAAATTCTGATTCAAGATTCAATATTGGATCTACCATTGAGTTGCTTTGGTTTGTTTCTTGCTTTATCTTGCCCTATCTTTTTCGCGTGTGTGGGTTTGTGTGGGTGTTTCTTCAAATTGGTGGCTTGTTTGGGTGTTTTTTTTCCCAGCTGTGGCAACTTAGCGATATTGTGGTAGAACCCCTTTTCGGAGATTCTGGGTATCCGTGGCTATGTGCAATCAGCATCACAGGATGGCACCAGCCAATGAGGATTCCAAACTCAGCCTTCCCACGATATGATCAAGAAGTTAGTTTCTCGAGACCTAGAGATTTGAAATTGAGATGAGACAAAGTTTCTTGGGAACTGAGTGAAAAATGTTTTTGAACCGTTGAGCAACGAGTTGAGCAATGATATACTTTATACTTTGCTTTGCCAGCTCTATGGAGGTTCTCTTGAGAGCAGGGTTTGTGGCTCGCAAACGTTCGGAGTGTTTTTTTTCCTTCGATTCAGTCTCAGAACCTCCGAAATCACCACCCTTGGGACTGCAACTTGAAAAGCCGCGCTCTCGTTGCCAGAAACCATCAGAAATCATCAAAAACCATCAGAAATCATCAGAAACAAATGACCAATAGGGCTTGGGACGCCCCAGGTATTTGCTGCGGGCAGCGACAATCCGATGCTACGCGTCTTGGTGCTGGTGCCATGTCGGACGGAGATTGATGCCATGACTGGCCGGAACCTGAGCCCAGAGGAGGAGGAGGACCTGGCCAAGCATTTCTCAGGCAGGGAGGGCTGGTGCGACGTGGGCCACTTGGGAAATGAACGGAACTGAGTGGCAGATCTGCGCGGCAGATGTGCAGAAGATGTGCAGAAGATGGCGATTCTTGTTACAAACTCAGCAAAATGATCCGAGCTCAAACACGTTTTAACAAGTTGACGGTGACTTGATACATTTTGGAAACCACCCGCTGGCCTTCTTCTTTGCTGTGTTGGAGGTGGAATTGATCCCAAACTCGCAAGTGCCATCCGTGCGGTCTTGTACGAGTTCCGTTCGCTGGCGGCAAAAGCAGCCAAGGCCGCGGTTAGTTCTAGGGCTGCGTGCTGTTGTGTCTCGTGTAGGTGAACGGCAACATGAGTACTTCGTTACTCTTGCTGATACTGTAATCGTAGATTTATATTGACGAAGCACATTATATCAACCACCCCTCAATGTTGCCATGTAAATGACTCGTGTTTTTTCCATTTGCGGGGTTGATTTACAGCTGGACATGATTGTTTGATCGTTGTTGGCGCATTGAGATATTGTCCCCTCTCGCTTGTCGCTGGTTAACCACCACACTGTTGAAAGGGACCAAGCCGGGAATTTCGTTTGCTGATTTTTCGATCTATGATGGACCATTAATGGTTATAACTTATAACTATAGTTATAGCCATGATTGATGGTCATTATGATCATTATCAGCCATGGTCACAACTAGTTACTACCATGATTGATGGTCATGAGTCATTATACTCACAATCGGCCATGATTTTAGTGTTCTTACATTGTAACCATGATTAGCCTATATAATCACCTTGATTAACTAATATCATCACGATTCCAAATAATGTCAAAGCCGCATTCATCAACCATTTACTATGAACCCCCTGATCTATCGGATGCATTGCTGTAGGCCTGCTTGGCCTTCAAGAGCTTTTGGGAGTTGCCAAACAGTTCGCAGTGGTTGAAGGATACCGCAGAAACTCTGCGCAATGTGCAGCTCGGATGGACTTTGAACATGTTTGGATGGTTAAGTGAGATGGCTACACTGAATGGTCAAGATATGTTGACATTGGTTGATTGATAGCTAATGATGGCTAGATTGCACTAGATGGGCAGATTTGATCTATCTCACAACTTGGGGTGTCCAACGTTTGATGATCCTACCTTTTGTAAGAAGAAACCACGTGGTGGAGCTGGAAGCAGGCTACTTATTTGATGCTTGTCAATACCAGCCACATGCCAAAGGCGACCTCATGTTGCGGAGCTCCTCCTGCGAGAGATTTTCTTCCCAGTGGTGAGAAGTCAGAGCCATCTGAACGATCCTGTGGTTGCCCGTGTGAGCAAACTCTACATGCCCACACTGCTATCTGCAAGTTCTTCTTTGTTGAGAGAGTTCTGGGGCTTGAAGTCACCAGGAAAAACTGGGGCAGCACCAGATCCTCTCCCCAGATTTGACAAACTGGAGCCTGCACACGCTTCCTCAGTGGTGTCTTTTACACGAACCTGTAGCCAAATGATGGCTGCTTTTGTAGGTGTCTCGATTGCACGCAGCATCACCTAGCATGTCTAGCATGGGGCAAGGTGGTCGTTTTTCGAAGAGAACTGTTTGTTTGGCGATGTGCTGTTTGGGAATAAAATGGATAGAATGACATGAGATGATACGTTTAATGCCTGGAGAATCGATGGGTTTATTGAAGAGACTGGTCACCGGAGCACAAGATTGCTTCACCAGGTACGGATTTGCCGCAGGCGAGTCAGTTGGATGATCCTCCGAGCAATTTTTTGTCCAAGAAAAGGGCTGCCCACAGTGCGCCTGTGCCAGCTTCCAACCCACGAAAGAAGCGAAAAAATCGCAACAAGAACCGCTTTTCAGCCCTGGATGAGGATGATGGTGGCGAGAAGGACCGGGGTGCGGGTCCATTTCCATAAGCTTTTGGGCCGTTTGGGTCTTCATAATCTGATTATCCAAGATGAGAATTTGCGCAGTCAAAGTGATGTTTGAAGACTTCTATCAAGATTGCGATTCTTTCGCGCAATATTTCGCTATAGACAACTTGGAAGTGGCAGAATGTTGATAGGCCATGTGGTTCACCCATGGCACTGATCAGCCTCAGGTGACTGAGATGGAGACCGACACGAAGGGCGCGCCGCGCCAGCCCCGGCCTGCCTTGGTCCTGGCCATGATGCGAGAGAAGTCGCTGCGGGAAGCCCTGCTGGGTTTCTTGGCGGATCTGCTGTTGATCCCGGACCACGAGACGGTGTCCAGGGCGTTGGTGGGGCTGGCTGCCTGGTGTGCACAGCTGTGGAACATGACGATCCAAGGGGAAGATCTGTCCAGCCTATCCTTGGGAACAGGAAATCGATCACCTGAGGTAGGAGAGATCCTCCACACTGCCAGTGATGTTCTGCGGCTGATTCCCAAGGGCGTGATTCAGCCGGTGTGTACCCTGGCAACTCGACCACTGTCTCAGCAGTTTCCGGAGGCCTTGAGTGGAAGCCTGTTGGAAGGCATCGTGCGGCATCCCTGGAACAGTTTTTCAGCCGCTGCGTGGGTAGAAGCTAAGCGTGGTCCATCAACTCTGGTGTGCGAGTCGACCTTTCCAATCTTCACGGCGTTGATGACCTTGGTGCGTCTTTTCAAACTGCAGTGTCAAAAACTGGAGCTCACAGCTGAAGCGGCCCAACTTTACCTTGCTCCACCTCTTGTGGAGGCTGGTCGTGGAACGCATAGCATCATGTGGCACTTTGCCACGCAGAAACTTGCAAAAAAGATGACTTGATCATAGAAACATAACAGTGACCTCTCTGATGACTGCTGGTATATCATAGTCATTTGCTATCTTGTGGCTATCCCTCAGCTAGCTCATCAGTAGCTAGTCGCTATGACTCAACCCAGTAGCTAGCTCGGCAAGTCAAAGTGAGAAAGCAGCCAATTTTTTCCCAAAAAGTCGTTCCCTTTGGTAAGTGACAGGCCTTGCGGGTTTTGGCGGAGATGCCAAATACCAGCCAAGACGATGTGGACACTTTGCTGGCTACCCTGCTAGATGAGAAGAAGGCGCAAACATTTTCCCAGCAACACTGGTTCTCTGCAACGCGTCAAGTAGGGCGCCACTTCTTTTGGATCTCATGGCTGCTCTTCCCACTTGAACTGGAATGTTTCAATGAAACATGAAGCCTTCCAGTTGCAGCTTTGCTAGCAATATGAACAACAACAACAACAACAACAACAACAACAACAACAACAACAAGAACAGGTGGATGGTGTATGAACCAGTGTCCACCAATCTACCCCAACAGCTGGTAATAGCAGTAGATATACATCGATATATCTTATCACCCCGAGTAAACCGTAGTAAACCAATATCCACAGCATCCAGCACCTCCAGCGTCAACCCGTTGGTGGTCTCCAATACAAGGTGGGGCCCCCAAACGTTCAAAGTTGGTTCAGCCATTTAACTATGGTTACATCTACCATGTGCCTAGTAGTTACGCTAGTTCTAAACCAACTTAGCCAACTAAGCACCACTGGAACTACTTGAAGCTAGTAGTTACGCTAGTTAGCTAGCCTGCCATGGATGTGCACCCCCACTTAGTAAGTGGTTACCAACCATGGTTTCCAGGGGTTAGTTCAGCTACCTTATAGGGCGTAACTCACCATGGTTATAACCCCAGCTGCACATCCAAGTAAGGGGCCTCACCTTGTAGCTACTCCAGTGAGACTGGCACCGACGGTCGCCGCTTCGGAGGTCAACGTGACGAAGGAGCTCCAAAGAGGGGCTCTGCGGGCCTTGCTGTTTGAAGCTTCGCCACTGGACGGCGGTATGGTCAGTCAACAGATGTTAGTTTGATCATCCATACGAAGTAAACTAGATGATCTATGTTAGTTAGATTGATCATAGATTAATCATGATAGATAATCCATTTTAGTTGGATTGATTAGTCATGATTACTGTAATCAATCTAGTATGGAAACTTTAACCAAGCCAAAAGTGAATCATGGTGAAATTGAGACGGTCAATCCAATGCTTGAATCAAACATCAAATGACACTTGGATCACACATGAGTTATCGTGGATTGGTCTTGTCAAAATTGATGCGTCTGAGTCTAAGGGGCCAATGAAAACCGTGAAAAACAGCCACTTGCCCTGCTTTGGAGTGTGTTTTTTGGGGGGAATCAGAAATAGTTGGTTGCTGGCACCAAGAACGATTTGATTCTGCGAACAACATATAAGTAGAACCAAGAGCAGTATATAGAGAAGTGGCAACCATTGAACCTGGAATGCTTGTCAAACATGGTCAAACTATGTCAAATGGTCTTTCAGAGATGTGCCGAAAGCACCTACTGATCAATCTCAGGTCACGGTTCTTATGCAACATGATGTCCCAACTTTGCTGGTTGATAGCCAAAAAGCCCCATGAGGCCAGACCTGAAAGTATTGATTGACACCAACCTCCCCCGGCTCTAGTGTGTCATCCAAAATGATGCTTCTTGGAGATGGGGGCAGCCAGATGCCAAGCATATGTCGCTTTGTCCATCCGGGGTCGCAGCCCTCCAGTGGTAGACAACTCTGAGGCCTGCGTTTGTGGACCAAGAGGATGGATTTTCTGCCAGTGTGAAAAGTCGGGGCTCGAGCAGAGCAGTCTCGAATCGCATGAGTCATACTGGATCTTATTGGCTAGGGAACCTGTACTCCGAGAGGGAGGTAATAGTACAATAACATTACAACAACCAATGGTGGACTCCAACAACACCAAAATGTCTTTGGATGTCTCTCTGATGGTTGGTTGGTTGATTGGTTATTTGGCTTCATGGAATATGGCTCGAAAGGTTGGTTTGAGATCATCTGAGCTCGTGCTAGTACATAGGTTCCTGCAAGTGCGGGGAGTGTGTTGAAGAAATCTGAAGTATGTGAACAGCCATCTAATTATCAGGAGCCATGTCCTCAGGGTCTCTGGGTGGTATTCAGTGCTGCGTTACACATCAGTACTGAATTTGTTTGCGTGGATGGTTCCCACCACCACCAACAAGATGAACGATTTGCATCAAGGTTTTCGTTGACCCTGGATCATTGACGACGTATATTGTTTATGTGCGGGTTTTATTTTTTTAATTGTCGGAATGTACCTGCGGAAATTTATGTTTATGTACAATTATATATGTGTATGTTGTGTATTTATGGATAAACCAAGTAGGGGTCCTATAGATACAATCAAGTTGTTTTGTCACTTTTTCAAAGCAATTGCCATATGTGAGAATACCACCACCACCACCACCACCACCACCACCACCACCACCACCACCACCACCACCACCACGACTACCATGATAGCTTGACAACGTGCTGACCAAGGCACACCGAGCAGCAGCGATTGGGACGACAAGCGACTAATGATGGATTGTCCCAAACAAGCATCTAGTTAAGATATCATTAGAATTTGAAATAGTTCCATATAATTGTTTGTTGATAGCTTAACTTTATGATAGTATCACATAGTATCAATGGTTGCATCAGTTGCATCCCCTAATGATTTCACAGTGACAGAACCGTTGCCGTCGCAGTGACTGAGTCAGCCACGCAGCTGTGTGGCCCAAACGGGGGGGAGCCGCCCCGGGGCCTCAGACCGACTACCAGGCGCGGATCGGCAATCGACCGCGTGATGAAGCGATTCCTAGGATTCTTTCCCAAAAAATCTGATGATGAACCACCCACCATAAATGTGGGTAACTAATAGTGATTTGTTCAATTCCTAGGATTCCTAGTGAAAAACAACCCATCACTTGATGTATAAACCAATCTTGTGAAAAACATCAGTTGCTCTATCCATCAGTTGATCGGCAAGCCGCTTGTTGGTTGGTTGTTTGCTTGATGGGTTTATCAATTCGGATTTTTTAGTTTCTACGATGGATGCTTGCTTCTTTGACGTAAGTGAACAAGTTCCTGCAACAGTTGCTCTGAAGCAACAGTAGCACTCGTGTTGGTCATCCTGAAGTTGAGACACTCACCTTGAGAGGGTCATCCTTTTGATGCCCGCTATGTGCCAGGTTCATCTACCAGAGGCAACAACCGTTATCAACCATCACGGATCATCATTACGCATAGTCAACCACTCATACTTCTTTACTATTAACTGTTCACTATGAAACATCATCGCTTATGCAACTGTTAGTTCTTTGCAATTTTGCAAGCTGTTAAACTGTTGATCAACATGTTCAACATGATGTTAAACAGAACTGTTAAACAGCTGTTAAACAGCTGTTAAAGAGCTGTTAAACAGCGTTAAACTATGTGAAACCATCGCTTATGCAACTGTTCTATCACTGCCACTGCCAGCCCTCCCCAGTCCCAGGTCGGCGGCCATGGGCGGCACGGCCTCCACGGAGATCGGTGGCGTGCGCGTCTTCAAGGCATGGCCAACAGAACCGGGCCCCGGCCCCGGGTTCAGTGGGTTCCGCTCGCGGAGATCCGCAGCAATGGAAAGCTGGGATAGTGGTGGTTAATGATGACATTTTTTCTATGGTTAGTGGTGGTTAATTGGGGTTGATAATGGTTAATATAGTGGCTAATAGGTTTCTATAGGGATTTATAGCCATTAGTGATGGTTAATGATAGGGAAAAATCACCAACAATGATGGTTAAACAACTGCTGGTTGGTGGTTTGATTGACATGTTTTATTTTCCCTCGTGACTATTAACACATGGTTGGTTGACTAATATTGTTCATAGGTGTTTGAAACCACCAGCCAGAAAGAGATGTTATTGGCTTAACAATGCTGAACATATCCTTAGGAAAATAAGAACCTATCCTATCCTTACGTTTTGCAATATCAAGGGAATACCCAAAGTATCCGACATGTTGTTTGTTGTAGGTATTGATGATGATGCCTGATGATGGTTGACAAAAAACGATAGGTTCAGCACCTCCCACATATTGCGCATGGCATTCTGATAGCACATAGACAAAATATATTCATGTTTCAAAGCTCTGGGGTGCTTCTCTTTCAGAGACCCTTTTCTCTCGCTTCGATTGTGTATGAACATGCCTCCTGAACCTAGAGCGAGGTGCCACGTGTACAATAAACCATTATAATTATTGACCTTGTCACTGCTATGGATCAGGATGATTCATCAATATTTTCCATGTTTGGCCATCATGAATCGAACCATTATTCACTACTACCCATGACAGTGGTGGTTGCTTATTATCGATGATTGACCATTATCAGGTATCATTAAGCATCATGAAGCATCCCTAGTTGCCTATGCACCCTGGTTTTCTGATAACCCATGATTAACCTCATTACTGATGACCCTGCTTAATGATAACCCTAGTTGATTAACCTCATTACTGATGACCCTGATTAATGATAACCCTGTTCAATCAAAACCATTCACGATCTATAACCATTAATGACAACCATTCATTAACTATGATGAGCCAGGGTTAATCATTAATGGTTAGTGATAACCTCATTAACCCTGGTTTCGAATTGGGCATCGTCAAACTTCAAACGGGTCGCATCGTTCGGGTCCGCGAGGATAGGATCCAGCTTCGGCCCATCGTTTGGGGTCACCAGTTGGCCTAGCATAAACTGACGTAAAACGTGGAAAACCGGTAACCCGTGGCTTCACTGGCAAGACGAATCACTGTAAATTGATGGATTTTCTATCATTTCCAATGCCCAATGTCTATGTTAGCTTCTTTGTTAGCTTGTTGGAGGCGATTGATCGAAGATTTGGGGGTTGGTTTTTATGGACAGCTGGATCATTGACTGTCACCAGCTGGTTCTCTACCACAGGACTGGTCACCAGTTGTTTCATGAGAAGATCAGCTGGATCTACTTTGGCCAGTGATATCACCACGGGAAAGCAATTCTGGCCAATAGCTTTGATGACCCCTGCCGGAGGGTATATGGCCACTCTGGGCCACTCTAGGTGCAATGATAAGCAACTACTGATGGCTGATGAAGGTTGATACAAAGGTGAATTGTGGTTAATAACCAACCAATGACGGATAACATGGTTCGTAATGGGGTCGCCATATATTATCATAAGCAACAAGATCAAGCAACCACCAACAAAGGCACCAACGATGACCAATATGTTTGTATTGTTGTTGCAAGAATCGTAATCATCAGGGATCTTATGCCTCGGTATCCAATTGATCGTATGAATCACCATTCGTCACCCGCAATCACCAACAAGGATACAGGAATATACCCACAAGCAGATCCAGCCGTTCACAGCGCATACAGAAGTGATTCACCAGCCATGGTGCAATGCCCAACGTGGGATGGTGATGTCCAGAACAGAACTGTTGGCTATTTTCCCAGTGCAGTTGGTTACCCTACTGTTTTGTGGCGATGTATCCCAATGATTGAAACGTTGGTAATCCCTATGGATAGGCGCAATTTGTGTGGCGTGGTGCCCCAAAAGTGTTTGGTCTGGCGCCAAGATTTGCGCGGCTATAGCACCAATGTGTTTGGCTACGAACCACGGATTACAGCGAGCAGAGCAAAGTAAGTTGTTTACCCATGACTTTGTTGGTAAATACCCCCTACTACCAACCATATACCATTATCCCCAATTATTAAGCCATGATATTTTCATTATCACCCCACTCTTAGCCACAAGTCAAATCCATCATCCCCCTATTATTAAGCCATTATATACATTAACTTTCATCATCATCCCCTACTCTCTTGGTGATTCTCCTTGCACCATGGTGAGCGTTGCGCGTGTTGGCAACGCGTGTTGGCAACGCGTCCGCGTTGCTCACCAGGTGAGTCCTGGAAGCCCAGCTGCGGAAGCGGGCTTGGAGGCCAGGTCTGACAGGTTCATATCAGACGATGAATGATGGATGATCGATGATGATGATGGTGATGGTGGTGATGGTGGTGGTGGTGATGCTCAGCCAACATCATGGAGCATGGCACGGATGGAAGAAATCACAACGATCAGACGAGGTAGACTAGCAAGTATAGCAAGACTCGGATGATCGATTAACGCCTTTGAGTTATTGAGCTAGTCAAGTTTCAACGTTTTTGATTCTGGAATGATTTGACAGGTAGCTCAGCTGTACATGCTGAGTCAAAACACGGCGCGATGTTAAGTGATCTCAAAGACACCTTTTTTGGAGCTTGGAGGTATTTCGCATGCAGCCGCAGTTCTCTTACTTGCTTCATTTGAAACTTCATCATAGGTTTAGGTCGTGCAAAATGTCTCTTGAAATCCGCAGGTTTTCTGCCACCAGCTTAACCTTGAGGGCACCAAATATCTTTTGTGGCACAAAGATGTCATTTGCCAAAGTTCCCGAGGGTATCACTACCCGTGGCGAATATGACACAAGCCTGGGGAAGCTGAAGTTTCAAGATGGTCTTCCAGATGAGGACACCGTGAAAAAGGTCTATGACAACTTAGATCGGTCACGGGCGATGCATGCCTTTCTGGATTTGATTCCCATGGCTTCCATGGAGGCCATGAGAGCTGGTTTTGAATCCATCGGCTGCGATGCTTGTCACAAGGCGTGCTTGTATGGAGACTTGATGGACAGCAAGTCCTTGTGGCTCACAGGGAACACCGACACCGTCTACGTGGGTGTCATCTTGAATCTGGAGAGGGATGGGCCTACAGTCGTTGAAGTGCCACCTGGTGCCGGCCCTGGCTTGGTGAATGACGCATATTTCCGCCATGTCACGGACATGGGGAAGCCAGGTCCAGACAGGGGAGCTGGAGGGAAATACCTCATCCTACCGCCTGGCTATGATGGAGATGTGCCAACTGGCTATCATGTGGCCCGCAGTCCCAGCTACACAAACTGGACACTTCTGAGAGGCTTCTTGCAAGATGGCAAGCCCGACGCTGCCGCGCAAATGTGGAAGAGCGACCTCAAAGTCTACCCCCTGTCTGCAATGTCAAAGCCGCAGAGCGGCCTCAAAGTCTACCCCCTGTCTGCAATGTCAAAGCCGCCCCAAATGGAGTTCTTGAACATGTCAGGCAACTAGTTGGCGGTTTCAAAGAGGTTCTATTTTCCACAATCATTTGGAATGGTTGGTTGATTGACTAGTATCTAATTTTTCAGAAGGGCTGAAGACAGAAATCAGGCAGGGAAATGAACACCATGCTGTTTTTTTGTGATCATTATGATGTAGAAAACAAGAAGAACAATCATTTGCACAATCATTTGGGAGTTGAAACCAGTAGCCAGGGAGTTGAAACCAGTTACCATGCAGGCAAGGAAATGAACACCATCCATTCCAACGATTTCGGTTTCTTCCTGGAGATCAATGCGGTGATTCAGCGAGAGCACATTGACTTCCTCGACCCAGAGCTGCGAGGAAATCTGTCAGCCATCGGGATCAGGACTGGCGACAAGCGTTTGGGAATGGACGACAGAGAAGGGATACCCTCTGGTAAACTAACATGGCAATGAAAATTTCACCATAAATGGATGATTTCCCAGGGTTTTCCTAACCAAGTGGTGGATTTTCCATTGCCATGTTAGTTTACCAGAGGGTAATCATTTGGGTATGTGCCAAAATAGTGTAGCCAATAACCCACTAAAAAACGATCATTTTACTAGGGAAGCATTGGTTTTGGGGGTACCACGATTTTGGCACATACCCATTTGGTGGTTGCTCAAACCAGGGGCACCCCCTAATCATCCAATATAGCAGTAAGAAACCAACCGTTTTGGGGTCACCCATTTTGAGAAACACCCATTTCATTTGTAGGTCGCTGATAGTGGACAGGTTGGTGGTTTGATTGACATGTTTTATTTCCTAGTAACTAGTATTCGTTAACAAATGGTTGATTGACGGACCATATTTTCATAGGAGTGGTTCAACCACCAACCAGTTGAGATTGTTGGGATAAGGAGCAATCCTTGGGAAAGCAGCAAGGAAAGGGCAGCCATTCCAGCCAGATGCGCGAATGAAGGCGCTGATGGAAGAGGGAGTAGCACTCGGGAATGCGACTGCTCGAGCACTTTGTTTTGCACCGCGAGAGGAAGCGGCGCTATTCTATGGCACCTCGGGTTTGCTCCAGCTTTTCTATGATTTTAAGAATGACTGTTGTCAACCAAGATTCAAATTGATGATTATTCACATTATTCATTTATGCATCATTCGATGATTCACCATCGTTTGCTGTGGTGACAATTTTTCAAAGCAACTGGGACTTTGGGGCACACCAGTTGTCGAACATCAGATTGCTGTGTCGTGCTCAAAGTTTGACCCATTTGGACTGATCAATACCGGCTGGTAATCTATAACACAGCAACGGATGATGCACAATTTCGAGCTGGTCTAGCATGGTCTAGCTCATGCGGAATGACCATTGTCCATTGCTGTGGTTTACTACCGTGTTGCTCGGAATTCATCGGCCAAATGGGGCACCCGAGGTAAAGACAGCGAATGGGCCACCCCCTGGGTGGGTGGTGACTACCAGTGGTTGGTGGACAAAGGCGTTGGTGGCAGGAATATGGATGCAAGGACCAGGTTCTTCTACTTGGCCACGGGAAATACTCCTGCCATGATTATGAAGATGGTGGGTGTTGGTTCCCAATATGTCTTGGCATTTCGAGACGAGAAACATGAATATTTGGATGGCGGCAGATGCTATTCCTTGACGTTGCCTCCGAACGTGCCAGCGAAGGACTTTTGGTCCCTGGTGCTCTACGATGCCCAGCACAGATCCATGTTGCAAACCCCACAGATCGTCCCGGGGAAAAACTCCGTGCGGCATCCTGACATGAAGCCGAACAGCGATGGCTCCATGACTATATGGTTTGCACCAGAAGCACCAGCAGGAAAGGAAGCCAATTGGCTTCAAACCACACCAGGGAAGACCTGGTTTGTTTGCCTGCGACTCTATGGTCCCTTGGAACCTTGGTTCAAGCAGACCTGGCGTCCTTCAGAAATTCGTCCTGAACCAAGTGATGGTGATCGCAAGCGCAAGGGCCCGCCCTGAGACTGGGACCTGGGTCACATTTGCTTTGGAGTTTTGAATCTCGAATCCTGCAACGGTTATCCAAACTGACCCCAAATTCTCTCAACAAATAAGAGTTTAATGACTGATTTTTCCAGACGGATTTGTAAGCCATTTTTAGCCCAGATTTGAAATCCAAATCTCAGCGCCACAAATGTGCAAAAAGCCTTGTAATAAAGACCAATAAAACGTTGGGAACAATAAACATTACAGGGAGGGGTACCAAGTAGACGTCCCCCATGCAGGGTCTACTGTACCTTGTTCCCATACGTTCAAACATCAATAACGTGCATTGAAACGGATACTGTGGGAACTCGATACATGTGTGTACGACAAGTGCAACCATGATACTTGCCCGCATTTTTTTGCGGGGATACTTATCCCCATTCTGCTAAAACTCATAATGAAACAGCCATGGGGGTGACCAGTGCAAGGGACTTCATCCGGTTTTCTCTTAAGCTGTAGCGAGAGACTGGGACATTTTGGCCAACCGTGCACGAAGACCTTTGTCTTCTAAACTTTTGTTGGTGCTCCCAGAAGGTTTGCGAGCCTGCAGATGTAGAGGATTTGCATCCTTCTGCTTTGAACGGCAAGCAATGCCGAAAGGTGGTGTTCTTGACCTGCGCGTGGTGGGTTGAAGAAACCTTGCTGCAGTTGTTGGAAGCATCCTTTTAGAGCTTGGGAATGGAGATGAAGAGTTGTCCCACAGCGTTGCAGTGCGTTGCAGGTGTTTTTCGACTTCATCATTGCGATCAATGGTGTCAACCTGGAGCAGAGACAGCCCAGTGCAAGTGCATGTTGAAGAGATTTGGAGAGTGTAACTGACTGAGTGTAATATGGTGCTTGGAAGTTGACATCAGTTGACCCATCTCATATATTAATGAAACAATATCAAATTTACACACCAGCCAGGAAGATCAGCAAGGCCTCTTGTCGTTCTGTAAACAAGTAATGTGGTAGCACGTGGTACAAGGTGGGGCCCCGTAGTTGTAAGTTGGTCAGTAAGCCACTCAACCATATCTATATCTACCAAAATAATTAGTGGTTAGATGTGGTGAGCCTAGTTATAAACCAGTTTGGGCAAGCTACCCAGGGCCCTTTCCCCCTTGTAGGTCTTTTCTTGTCACGATGAAACTCACTGAGACTCAGTGTTTGGCGATGGGGCCACGCCATGGACTGAGGCCTGGTGAGCAGTCGATTTTTGCAAAGCACATTCAGGACCGCTGGCGCTGCTGGCTGATGGCTGATTTGTGCGAATTGAGATTGAAGATCTCAGGGAAAACTTCCGGGGAAGCGAAGCCAACAAAGGTTCCCAGATGTTGTGAGCATTCGTGGTTTGTAAAGTTCATCGCAATGTATGTAATAATGTAATCCATATGGGTGTTTCTCAAAATAGGGGTACCTCCCAATCATCCATTAGTAGTCATTTATAGTAATAAACCCAGCATTTTTTGGGTACCCCCATTTTGAGAAACCACCATATAACCATGATTGAATTGCTCACCATGAATAAGCTGACAGGTCAGCCAGAGCTATGACTCCCATTCCAGCTCCGCTTTGCCATGCTTGTGCCTACAGGGTAGTTCTTTGGCGTTCAGAAACATTGCACCAATCAATCCACATAGTTGTACATGACAAATGTATATACAAATGTACATATACTGCATGCATGTATGTTTATGATCACAAATTGGCTTCTCATGATTGCCATTGTCGACACATGTAACCCTCCGCAGCCTCAGAGAATCCGCAGCTCTTTCGCCACGCTTCGAACCAGCTCGCCGCTTCCCAGGACGCCGAGAATGGGACAGCGAAGGTCACGGTGTACAACACCAGAGCCAACATGACGCGAGAGGCGCGAGCAGCACTGAAACCAACGGGGGAACCGCCCCTGGGGAAGGCGAACCGCCGAGGATGGACCTGGGAGAAATGTGGGGAACTGCAATGAGCGGCCCATAAACCACTAGGGAAGGGTAGCTTGAGTGGTTTCCCTGCTATTGAGGCAATTTGGATGTACCTCAATTGATGGATATCCTGATGGGAGAGTGTCCATTTAGACATCACTTTGCACTCAGTCCATCTCAGTCTGGTGAGCTTATGAACCAATTTGATTTTGTTTTTCAGTCGAGAGCGCGAGTTTGGGCTGATGATGTAAAGATACGTGTAGCTTGATGATCACTTATTCCTTGTCTTTGATTTTCTTCGCACACCAGTTTTCTCTTTCTCTTCTATTCCTCTCTCTCTCTTTCCCATTGTCTTTATCTTTCTTATTCTCTCTGTTCCCCTTTCTCTGTCTTTATCCTCTTTTTTCTGTGTCTCGCTCCCCATTCTTCTCTCCCTCACCATGTCTCACCAGTGCCACTCCTAGGTTTCTGCGTGGAGTTCGTTGTTCTCCTAAACAATGTTGGAGTCAAACTCAGGGGCCGAATTCAAAGGGGATGACCAGGCTGTGATTTCAATCAATGCATCATCCAGGAGGCTTTGTCACCGTGGCCAGGTGACGGTGATGCCCAGAAAATGGGCCGGCAACGGACTTCTTGGTCCCAAGCTTAGTGGCACAAGACTTTCAGAAGCTTCTTTAAGGGTGGTCGATTGGTTGATTGAGATCTTTCATCACTTGAATTGGCAGGGAACTATCTTCATATATCTTCATTAATGTTGACCCAGCATTCATAACCCCCTGGTTGATAAACTGTGGTGGTCACCATTTTAAAGGGAAACCAAGGCTTTTAGAGGATACCCCCTATTAATCAACCAGGGGTTTATTAATCCTGGGTCAACATCAGTCACCATCTGCTGCCACATTACCTCAACATTTTTTCTGCATTACCTGCCAGGTGTTGGTTAATAAGCCCTGAACAAGCTGGTTATAAAACCACCAAACGGACCCAAGCAAGCTGGGTGTTCTTGCAGTGTTCCACGCTCCGCTCTTGAAGCTTGACCCAGGTGCAACCGTACGATATGACGCTGTAGATGTTGCGGGAAGCTCGGAGCTGGCGAATGATTCTTACCAGTGATTCTATTCCTCAATGATGACAATAGTCGTGGTAAATGGTATTGCTATGTTTTGCTAGTAAAATATAACTTGAGGATACTTGAGGACTAATTGTATTGCATGGTCTTGTTAGTATTTAGCTTGTTAATCATAGTTACTTCGGATGATTCATTGATGAAAAATAGCAGAAACGGCAATTGAAAATACCATTACCTCCATTAACCATTACCAATGAAGGTATTTTCAATTACCGTTTCTGGTTAGTACCTGGTTAGCATATTTAACCAGTTAATTACCATTAACCAGTAACGATCCACTGGTTAGCATACGTTACCATGAAGCCACCAGTGGATCCTCCAAATCCTGATGAGGCGGAAAACCACGGAATTCGGGTTCTAGAGGCGTGCGCAGCCGGCTTCAGCATGTGCGACAATGCGTGTGCTGACACTCAGTGGTAGGACATGGTTGGACTTTGTGCTTCAGGGTGTGAGCTAATTATGCAGTTACCATCAGAATCCTACAGAGGAGCTATATTTCAAGGCCAACCAATTTGCGAGATAGCCGGAGTGGCATCATATAGTTTTGTATTTGGAACTGACCACTGATTCATAATCCAGCGTCCCAGACGTGTGACACGAAACGGACTGAGAAAGTTATCCAACATCCGTCTCAAATCCAACATTTGCAATAACCATGTATAACCATGTTTGCATATGTGCACAGTATGAAGCATTGACATTTTACATTGTTTTAGCGACCATGGGAAATCTGCGATTTGGACTCTGCACTGCCAAAAGCGTTAGTAGAGTTTCTCCACGCTGAAAGGCCCTCCTGTGAAAGTGACCTGGTTGCCATATCATTCGCATATGAGCCCTGTATCAGGTGTCAATTGGAAGCATGCCATTGGGTTTTGACCACGGTGAACCTTGCAACTGGATCACAGGAAGTATTTTCAGCAATGACTCTGACCTTTGAAACCCGGTGTTATATCAACAGCAGGATCTCCCATTCATCAATGGCAACTCTGATCGGATGGCCATGAACTGATTTTGCGGTGAGTAGGCTGAGTAAGCCATGGGAATTAGCCATCATTGAGCATCCATTGATCAACCGTCAATTAACCACAACTAGCCATGATTAAGCATCCATTGATTAACCATGAACTAACCACAAGTAGCACATGATAAACCATCAATTGATTGACTGTCAATCAACCACAAGTAGCATATGATTAACCATCAATGGATTGATCATCAATTAGCCACAAGCAGCCATGATTCAAATTGATCAACCATCCATTAGCCATCGATGAACTATTCTGAACCATGATTAGCCATCACGAACACGTGAATGAAGTCACTCCATTTCCTCGAAAAGAAACGATGACAGTCGCGTACCTGGCAGGTTTTCCCCAATTCACCAGCAGCTCATGCCGGCCTGGTGCCGTTCCAGGATCATGGATCCCGTATCGATGGGATGGCTCAGAGATGGTTCAATGGAGATTCTATTGATGGTTTATTCATGGTACTGGACGGATTGTTGGAAATGGTTGATGGTTAACCATGGATTGCTGGATTGTATATAGTCATGGTGAATTGAGGGCTAACAACCATATCAGGCATCAATTGATGCTTAATTCATGGTTACTTACTCCATCGTTGATTTGTGGTTCAGTCATGGTTACCACCGTTACTTCACGATTAGGAATGGTCAATGAACGGTTCATGAACGGTGCGTTGATGCTTAATTATATGAATGGCAAGGAAGGGTCAATTCATGGTCAGAGTAATGGTTAGTGGATTGTTTACCATGGCCAATATGTGGTTGACTGATGGTAAAGCATAGTTCATTGATGGTTAGTATTCAATTGTTCATTAGTGGTCGATCAATGGTTGATAATTGTTAGTTGATTCATGGTCAATTCATGGTTTCTTGATGGTTAATGATGGTTAAATGATGGTTAATTGATGGTTAAATGATGGTACATGATTGGTAGTTACGCCCTATTGACAAGCCATTGCCAATCTTCCCCTGAATAGCTTGTGATTTGCTGCCAAAGCTGTGTAATATACATGAATCTCTCATGGTTCAAAGTGCGGATCTGGGACCCAACATGGACTCCCTCAAAAAGGTACCGCAGTAGGTAGCTAACAAATGGGAGAATCTTTGTGACTTTCCTGGAGTTAATCAGCCCGTGAGTTCCCTGGAGTTTATCTTTCTCGGTTGATTTGGTGCACAGATGTTCCTGAGAGAGGCTAGATAGATCTACAAAAAGATAGATCGATAGATCAGGATGAGATACTATTCGAGCGAAACCTGATGGCAAAATGAAGATTTGGACAGTATTTGGAACTTAGAACTTGGAATCCTGGTAGTAAACTTTGAAAACCCGAAACTTGCCAAAACTTCTCAGCCCATCGCCATGATCCACCTGAGCCTTGCAGTTTGTACCACTGGGCACATCGGCCCAAAGATACTCCCGTGGTGGAGAATTCGGGAGCTCAATGTCCACACGCCCGCCGTGATTTCAACCATCTTTTTTCTGACTGGGACAATCAGCCTGGTGTTCCTGCTTGTGCTTGGAATTCTTTGAACAAACTGGAGACCTTACAGGTCCACTACCAGAGGTCACCCAGGTTTTTGTTTGTGATATCTGTAGCGCACGCGCTTCCTGCCGCGAGGATTTCTTGCTGGGCACCCCACAGAGAGTCTTTCATGACATCGACGAACTGGTCGAGGTGGTCCAGGCCAACATCAACGAGAGAATGAACGCCGAGCCCAAGATGGGATGGGACATGATGGGACCAGGTCCAGGTGGCAGATAGGTGGGACCATGTGTGGAACTTCCCAAACTTCGCAGAGGTCATGTGTGAATCATGTTGATTTCATGGGATGGAGGATCAATTGCGATTGTAAAGGTAGCAAGATGTGTGGTCGGGCTGATGTTTGTAATTTTTAGATCAGGGTTGAAAGCATTTGAACCTGGAAAGTTAGAGTGTTCATGAGTGTTCTCCTTTGGGTGACAGAGAAACATCCGACTTTCCAAGGTCTATGTCTACAACGCAGACTCTGAATCTGTGAGAGAGGCAGCTGTCTTGGTGTCACGAGAGCTCCGTTTGTTCAGCCGAGACACAGATGGTTGCTTCAAATAAATGTTTTTTGGCCATATTATGGGCAAATCATGGTTTGGAAAAGATGTTTTTATTGTAAGCAGATCATGATTTGAAATAGATGTTTTTTTCGTCCCTGAGGGCGATTATCTAATTGACCAACACATTTTTCAGATGGCACAAGCAGCAAAGCATCAACAAGTATCCGACACAGACTGTGAATATATGGTGGTTTCTAAAAATAGCCGTACCCCAAAAATGGTTGGCTTACTATTAAAGATGATTGATAAACCGGATTTTGGGGTACCCCTATGGCTTTAGAAACACCCACATGTTTTTCAAGGACTGCCAAGCCATGGCCAAGTCCGCCGTGTGGACCATCTCCCACACTTCGCCGCTGACAGACCATCCTCATGCCCAACAATGCCTGGGGTGGTGATGGTTGCATCGGCTGTGACATAGGCATGGGGGCAGGGCCAGAGGGACACGGGGTACAGGACTTCGTGCTGAACGTGGTCTAGACCCCCAGCATCCAGGGCAGTTCTCATCACTACCACGATCCTTATCATGATCGTCAGCATGACAGTCATCAGTATTCCCTAGTATTCTTGGTTATTGTTCCGGTTAACTAGTAATTGAGCATCATAGTCATTGTTCAAATGGTCATATCAAGATTCTGCTGATTAGCCATGAATAGTTGATTATTATGGAACTACAACTGACGAATCACTATGATGATTACCATGATTCTGGTTGTCCTTAACCATCACAACTATAGACCCATAAGTTAGTTGATCATGATTCTCGTTTACTTAGTAAACATGGGTGTCCTTACTTAGTAGTAAACATTGGTGTTTCTCAAGTCACAGTGGTACCCCCCCAATCATCCTTTATGAATAAATTCTAGTAATGCACCAGACATAGCTTTGGGGGTTTCTAGTCACTGGCTAGGTCGAACCCCCACATCCCTCACCATGACGCCACCGTGGCGCCTGGCCTGGACGATCCAGCTTAGCGGGTGATTCGCTGATGGTCAGTAGTTGGGGTTGCCCTATGATTGTTGACTGGTTATATACTATCATAGGGCAACCCCAACTACTGACCACAGTAGTTGACTGGTTACTCTCTGGCAAAGTAGTGTGATGGTGATTTACCAGGTGATGCTTGCCCTATGATGGTTGCCCTGAAAATCCGCCATAGAAAAAAATGCACGCAAAGCGCTAACTTCTGATGTTTCACTTGCAGGGGATCGTTTCCCAAAAAGTCGCCATCATCCACCACAAACATCATCATCAACCATACTATTCTCAACCATATCATTCTCAACCATCATCAACCATGAAATCCGTTAAACATCCCATCATTCACGGGTTTCACCCTTTACTCAAACTTTCACCATCATATCATTCTCAACCATCCTCACAATTAAGCCTTTGAACTCAAATCACCATTTAGCAACCATCACTGATCGGATTTACATCAATGATGAGTAATGCTTCTGTAGAGGTAGATTTCAAACCATTGACTCACCATCATCTAACCAACCATCATCCCGCCAACAAGCCAACTATGAAAATCTATGAACCAAGCATCCAACCAATCATGAACCATCACTCACCGTGAATCCCTGGACCATCCGCGGCGTTGCAGGCACCGGTTTGCTGCACCGCATTCCGGCGCCACGGCGGCCGCCTGGTGGGCCGTGTGCTCCTCCACAGGCGCACTGTACTTGAGTTCAAGTACTAAGCAACGACTGAGAAATTGAAGTTACATACATGCAGTTGCTATTGTTACTGTATATAGCTAGTTGTCTTTGGTTGTATATCTATGATTATCTATGGTTATTGTTATCTATTGTTATCTACTGTATGATTATCTATTGTTACCTATGGTTATCTACGGTTATCTATGGTCATTGTCATTGTTATCTATTGTTATCTAATGGTTGCAACTGCAACTACTATTCTGAACAATAGCAACAATAGCAACCATTCTTACACTTACGATGGTTACTATGGTTGCTATTGTTACTATGGTTACTGTAACTACTATTGTTAACTGCGGTGGTTGATACATTACTTGCTCTGGTTCAACCCCGACGAAGACACCACCAGCTTTGAGCACCGCCTTCCTCGCCTGTTCAGGTTGCTGGCCTTGCTCCACAGCCTGCAGCGCCGTAGCCTGACTCGTAAGGGCCAACGTGCTGGGATGGGATTGGCTAAATGATTGGGGTTACGATCAGTTAATATACACCCATGGTTATCGATGGATACTAACAGTCATGAATTGGCTATAATAAAACCATTACAGAATGGTTATATTAACTAATGATTATTAATGGTTGTACTAGTGATGGTGATACGGTGTACATTGATAAGTAGTAGCATAGTATGACTATTGACATGTTTTTATAGTGTTATAGATCATCAAGATCATTAAGATTCAATTGATGATAACCGTTACGAGTATAGTAAAGTAAACAAAAACATGGGGTTAAACCATTGCTAGGGTAAACAAGAGTATCCTACTAGTCATGGTTAGAACTCCAGAAATGGTGACCAGCGCTTAAAGTATTGATCATTGAACAATTGTCAACAATGCTAGAGAATTTAGTGGGTTGGCGATGTCAGTTGCTGGCTAAACATGGTTAACCCTTATAGAATAGCAGTTATCGGTCCATAGCCACTTTGCAAGCATCCCAAAGGTCAGCAACGTACAGGGCAGCCGTTTCACATGGAAACGTTGTGTTCACTAAGGAAAGCTCCAGCCGTCAGCATCACGGGCGTCCCAACAGCAGGAATCCCTCCACCAGGAGGAATTCCAACCCCTGGAGGAAAATCAACCCCTGGAGGAATTCCCACACCAGGAGGGATTCCCACAGCAGGAGGGATTCCCACACCAGGAGGAATTCCAACCCCTGGAGGAATTCCAACCCCTGGAGGGATTCCTCCACCCGGAGGAGTCATGTCGGAAGCCCAGTTGGGGTAGCCATGCGAATCTTGCAGGTTTAAAATATCAGACTGTGACTGTATGGCCGTGGGCCAATCATCAGACACTGTCACTCTCACTGTCACTGTCCCTGCCGCTATCACCATCATGAACAATCATTCTTATGAACCATTATAGCCACTATTGTCAAGCATTGTGATCAAACATTATTAGCCATATACTAATTCGGATTTTTGATCATTTTTATTAACAAATTAAAACCAGCATTGTACTGTTAACCATTATCAACCAGCATTGTAAGCATTGCTACACCACCGTTCCTCACGATCGAACCGTCGGATCTGAAAAATCGCAGCTGCCTCGATTTGCGTCCAAATTTCCACGCCAGATGTATTGAGAGAGAGAGAGAGATAGACGCCCAAAGAATCAATACATGGGTTGTGGCGGTGTAGGATTGGATAGTAGCGTTTAGATGCTAGTTGATCATGCTTAACAATTGATACATCGTTTTTTCTGACAGAAAATGTCAAGTCCTGGTTTTTGCATAATCTTTGGCATATTAAGGCGTTACATTGAGAAGGTGTTTGGTTCTCCACAAAACTTCATGGTGATGCAAACACACATCCATTCTCTCAGCACAATCATCCACCGCAATTGCCACATGTAATAAGACTCAGACACGCTGATGAAAAGGGTGTGTGAAGAAGCAAGCTTGAATGGAATGCTCACCCACCTTGTCAATCTAGGTGTCTACTGACAGAATCTGCATTCACTTGTTCATGCAGAGACTCTTTGGTCCATTTTGGCGATCTAGCATTGAGCACCCTGTGGTGGTAAACTAAGCCGGTTGCCTGGAAAAATCCACCACAGGAACATAATAGATGGTTTGCCTACAGAACATGATGATGTTTCCCATGTCAAAACCTCACATGGGGCTGTCCATGACCAACCCGATCTGCTCACAAACCCTTATGTAGTTGGCGTGCCCCGGCTACGGCTGCGTTAATTGCCAGACAGTACATGTACTATAAGCATTATCAAGCATTGCTACTCAATATGTTTGTTTATGTATTTTTTAAACATAAACCAGTACGATTTATTCTATCCATCTATCCATCTATCGATCTATCCATCTATCCATATTATATCTACATATAGATTTATTTCTACATTTTCTATGTCCATCTATCCATCTATTTCCATAGGCTTCCATAGGTTCGCAATTCTTCCCATGGATTTCTGCCGAGGCCCGGCACCGGGGCATCTCTGCCGGCCATCCGGCCTGGCGGCACTTGGGCGCCGCCGCAGCCGCAGGCGCCCATCCACCATCACCATGAGTCATTCATGGATTTCTGGCTGGTGGTTCTAAACATTCTTTAGTTTCCCCAAATAATTATTAACAAAGAGGGGTTTAAACCATCATGGTCATCATCATCAGAATCTCCCTCGCCATTTCTATCATTACCATCATTGTTCTCGTCACCATTACACGATCATAACGTATCATCTTCATATCTTCAACCAGCATCACTATTTACATCATTTCGCCACCATCCATCAGCATCGTTGTCATCCATCAAGCATCATCCATATCCATCATCATGTGTGAAGCAACCCGCGGCAGAATCTGCGAGGCACCTGCCGGTGGAGCAACCATCACCCCAGAGGCCATGGCTCAACTGCAGGCTCAGCAGAGGGAGGGGTCAAGGGTTGGTTGGTGGGTTGGTGGGTTAGTGGGTTGGTTGGTGGTTTGTTGGCTAGTGATCTTTAACGATGGTTGGATCCTGTTCATAATGATGATCGACGATGGGGAATGGTGAATACTTCTGATGACCAACGAGAATGGATGAGAATGGTGGGGTATAGCCGACACGACGCCCCCGCCGTCCGACTCACGCCGTCCGACTCGCACCATGGCCGTATACCCGACAACACGAGTGGTTTACCAACTAACCGAGCCGCTTAGAAAAGGTTGCGTGGTTTGTGTACTTGGTCGAGTCTTTAGTAACCACAGAAATTATGGTTTACAATAGCGAGCTGATTTTTTTTGTCTTACAGGTAGGCGATGTAACCAACGAGCAATTAACAAATTACTTGGTACATGGTACACCTGGATAGCATGGGAGCAGCACCCTCGTCGATAAACATTTTGTCACCTGAGGAGGTGAGAACGTTCACCGCTTTAATGGAGTCTGGATTGTCATCATCATTTTACGGGGATCCCTGTACCAAAGGAGTATGGGAATCCCTGTACCAAAGAAGGACTATAAAGAATTTTGCATAATTTTTTCCTTGATTCATGTTCAACGCTTGATTTGTTGGACTGTTTGTTGGTTGGGTCTTGTTAGTCGATTGATTGGCTCATTGTTCATGAGGCTGTACTCTTGAGCTGTGGCAAAACCATTGATTAAGCCTTCATGGGAATATCCATCAGCCCCAGCTACGTTATTTCTTTCTCAGATACTACATGATCGATGACTCACTTTCATGGGTGCTTGGCCTGGTTCGGGTTATCATGGATATTTTATTTATATATTCCGCATAATTTCCACATGTTCTCTCACATCTTCACTATTTGTTCCATGTGTTCTTCCATATGTTCTTGTGTCCCTCCATATTTCTTCCATATGTTCTTGCATGGGTTCTCTGATATTTTCTGCACTTCAAAGAACTTCTACAGCATTGCACCGCCTCGGCTTCGCCAGGCACAGATACAACAGATGGGCCTTGGGGCTGCTGGAGCCAATGGCGAGGTGCGGTCACCAGGTCATCAGGGCCCAGTGGCCCATGGCATGGGGTCGCCCATGGCATGGAGCCCGGAACTGTCAGAACCGCTGTTCACTTCCAAGGGCGGCCTTGGCTTGACAACAGGATGGGTGTGGAGGGTCTTTTGAGAAACCACCGTTTATATAATTGGCTGTGGGTCAAGCAGTCAACCAACCAATCGTGGGGAGAACAACCACCAATGAGGGAAAACCAACAATAAGGGAGAACGATGGTTAATGATGGGGGAACCAGGGGTACAGGGTTTTCACCCACTGCCAATTCAATTATTTAAACATATGTAAACGAAGAAAAGCCATGTGGAGGACCATTGCAGTGGCGAACATATTGTCAGAAGTGTCGGAGGATGGTAACAAAAAAGAATCTGTTGTGTCATTTCAAAGGTGGGTCCTTAGTCAAATTGATAGATTTTAAGGGCTGAATTTCACCTATCCTGGGAGATGAATGGTACGGACTAATCAAGATTATTAATCCAGACATTTGAAGATTTACGGGCGGCCGTTATCAATCAATCTCCTTCTACAGAACAGCCATTTGGGGGGGCAAACCTTGCGAACGTGTCATTTCTGCGGTCGCGTTGGCAGCAACAGCCAAAGAACGGTTGATGTCAGTACCAGAAAGCTGGTGGTTGACTGTGATTGAGCTTCACCGGCGCTTACTCCAGACTACTGTAAATAATCCAACATGGGGAGTCCCATCTACCAACCCTCTGAGTTGTCCCCTCTGAAAATGGTAGAGCATAAGAATTTGATAAGAATCTCTGAGTTGTCCCCTCTGAAAATTCTGTTTCTCAACGACTCGCAGAAGATTGGAACTGGTGATGCGTCCAGAACACTTCTCGGAAACCAGGAGAACCTCGCGTTGGATTCCAACTGACTGTTTTCGTGACTTGGGTTCCCTAGTTCAGTGCCACATTTGGGACCCATGGTGTATCACCATAGATCACCCATTTAAATGGTGTGTCCCTATTCATAATGGCATACAGTGGCTGTTTTTGCATGGTTAGTATCAATCACTGTGGATAAATGGCTAATAGTGATTCATAGTGGACATCATGCCATATCGGCCATGGTCATCTAATAGACATTATTTGTTTTTATTTGCCATATCTGCTCTTGAATGATCAATATAACGACTCTTATCATAGTGGGATGGTTCATGTCAAACACAAGTTGGACTGCTCGGCGGCTTCACGGCCGCTGAAAAACAGGTGATTTCGCCCACCTCCAGCTTGGCAGAAAATCCCAAGGCTGGAAGCAGAATTTCGCTGGCAGAATACTGAAGCAGAGAAGGTACCGATTGCAAACCCTAGGTTGGTAAGTTTGTACATGATGTGCTCCTTGAGTCCAGTTGAACAATGTAAGAGATGTGTCAATGAGATTCAATACTATACAGTAGTAGTATGTGTATATAATATGAAGGTCGAATTTGTCAACCTGTCATTCGAAGAAGGCAGAAAACCGGCACAACTGGTTCCGCAACACCCCTGGCTCTACGCCCCATTTCCACGTTATCAATCATAGGCCATCTACGTCAGCAATGTAGATTACCTATCGATGACTTCAGTACTGTCACCAGATTCATCAACATTGTCATCGTCACAACAACCATCATTGTTCTTTTCATGCTGCTTATTTATGGCATGTCGTGTCATCATCATTGTCATCATCGTCATCTTAAGCAGCATCAGCAGCAGCAACGGCAGCGAAGTGATAATATTTGATTGCAAGACATTTGCGTAGAAGATACCGACCATATTCACAGTCATCAATTATCAAAAGTAACACTGTCCAACTGCCACTCTCCCTGTAAAAAGCTTGCAGCAAAGATATTTCCCCGTCGTCGGCCGTTCAATCAATTAGCCGGTAATGAACCATGATCAAGCCATCAATTTTATATTTAATTAATAACAATCACAAATCATTACTTATACCAGTGTCAATGGCATTATCATTCAAGCCAATAATCATTAATTCTACCTTATTTATAGCATACTCATACTATTACCTGTCCCCAAGTTATAGAAAAATTACACTAGATTGATAGCATATTTATACAGTTTTAGTCTACATTTTTACACGTACTTGGTATACATACTATTTATAGATTTATATGACTGTGGGTCAAACCCCTGTACCCCTGGTTCCCCCACTATTAACCATTGTTTTCCCTATGAAATTGTTGGTGAACTTATCCCCCATGAAAGTTGATGAACTGGTTGACCCAGCTGGCCATATTGGTTACGATCAGATCCTTGACCCCCAGACAGGTCCAAGTCACGTCGCATTGCGACTCACGGGGAGCGCTGCACACCTGCGAGGCTCCTCCCAGTACACCGATGAACGGCCAAGACGTGGTCCCACCCGTTGACCTCTCTGCAGCGATGGATCCCAGCAAGGTCGGGGGGGCACCAGCGCCTTGGGAGGATGACTTCTTCGCTATGGAAAGGGGCTGCGGAGGAGGGAGACTGGTCATGTTCAACTGGATAGTATATTAGAGCTGTAGTATGTTGGATACAACTTTGCAAGATTAGAGTTGTAGATAGTTGTAGTATTCTGTAGTCTTGTACTGGAGTAAAACTCCGTTCTTTCAAAAGAATACTGGTCATGTTCAAGGACTTCAATGTAAGACTGGGATCCTTTCAACATGCAGGTGTATCAAAGAAAATACTGGACAGGGTGATGCCAGGACATTGTCAATCATGGCAGGTATTATGCTACTGCTACTGCTACTGCCACAGCTACTACTACAACTAATTACTACTATCAATCATGATACTAGTACTGCCAATTGCCAATACTAATTACTATTCCTAACTACTCCTGTATCAATCATACTTCATCGACAGAAATACAGCATCTACTTTTCGCATAAAAAAACGCATACGGAAAGTTCCACTTCAAACTAATGCTACACATTCTTAGCTAAATACAGCCCTCCTGGAAAAGACCAGCAGTGCTCTTTCAAACTGGCAATTATATTTTGTCCAGTTTCCCACATGAGGACCATTATACTTTGAAGGTGTAGTCTTGCCAGGAGTTATATTGCATAGAGGGGCACAACACTTTCTCAAGGAAATACACCAAACTGATGAAGGAAGTGGGTTCACACGCTCGATCGTTGCTCTTTCAATTCCTGTGGTTCTGCAAATCGGTTTCCCACAGGAATTGAAGAACAACAGGAATTTCCTTCATTAGTTCTGCAAATCGGTTTCCCACTCTTGTTTGAGTGTTTCATTGCAATTTGTGATTTGGTGAAAGCAGCAGAGGTGAGGTGCCTCAGAAGATGCTGTAGGAGGAGATGAACCATAGTCGTGAGTGTGAAGACAGAGGCGCTCTAACTTCCCCGGTTCATAGGCGTAGTATGTTGACTAAAACATGTCATAGAGCTATGCATACCTATATCTTATCCATTATTATCCTATACGAATATATGAGAACATGTGGTAGCCCATCAAAAGTGAGAAGCCAAAAGATTGCGACAGGAATATGCAAAATCATGCAAACACGTAGTGCACACACAGAATTAGTCATAAGTTAGTTCGCTTTTGCACTTTCATGCACATATAATCGCTGAGTATGGACATAAATATGCACATAAATATGCACATATGCAAATATGCACATAAATATGTACATAAATATGCACATAAGTATGCACATAAATATCCCGCCGGACCGGAAACCGTGCAGGTGAAATGGTATGTTTCTGGAAAAAGTTGTATTTCGCCTCTACGAAACAATGAAAATGGGCTTGTGAATTCATGGAAAAAACGAGCTCGTTATTTGAGGTTTTTTTAATGAAATGTTGTTTTTCCCATAGGAAAACCTAGATTCCTGCGCAAACAAGTCGGACCATGTTGGACCATCGCCTCGGTATATTTTTCACCGACTGTTAAGTGAGCGAACGGTCTCTTTGGCCAAGTCTTTGCAGCAGTGAATGTATCTCCACTGCCACATCTTATTGTACAGAACCAAATCCTTGTGTTTGGCTCCGAGGCTCTTGGGAATATATGTCTTCAAAGAACACCAAGCGCCATCGATGGTGCCTGTGTGGCACATGATGGTTGCGCGATTGCGCTTGACGGGACGCTGCATCAACCCCGAAACAAAATGATCATGGCTTGCAATGGTGCGCAACGAACGTTAACATGCCCCACCCACCTCAACCCCACGCCCATGACGTGACGTAGCAAGCACTTCATGCGCGGTGTGCAACGAACGTTAGCATGCCCCACCCACCCCAACCCCACACCCATAACGTGACGTAGCAAGCACTGCATGCGCGGTGTTCAACGAACGTTAACATGCCCCACCCACCCCAACCCCACACCCATGACGTGACGTAGCAAGCACTTCATGCGCGGTGTGCAACGAACGTTAACATGCCCCACCCACCCCAACCCCACACCCATGACGTGACGTAGCGAGCACTGCATGCGCGGTGTGCAACGAACGTTAACATGCCCCACCCACCCCAACCCCACACCCATGACGTGACGTAGCAAGCACTTTATGCGAACGTAAAAAACATGCATTTCGCGTGCACGGTTTTCGGTCCGGTGGCATAAATATGCACATAACTATGATCACATAGAATCACATGAACTGATTTCCCCCAAATCTGGCAGCTGAATCGCCGTTCTGCAGTGACCCCTGCTTCGCGCCCGTCAGTTCGCCGCCCTGAGCGGCAACGCCTCGCCCACCAACCCGGCCGGGGGGCCCGCGCCAAGGAGTTGATCAACACAGGGGTGATTCAATAGCTGGTTAATAAATTGGTTAATCAATTGGTTATAGTAGAGGTTAATAATGGTTGATAATAGAGGTTTATAATGGTTAAGAATGGTTCAGAATGGTTCAGAATGGTCTATGATGGTTAAGAATGGCTTAGAAGGGTTAAGAATAGTTTGGAATGGTTAATGATGATATATGATGGTTAAGAATGTTTTAGCTGATCAATTGTTGATACATGTTAATAGATGTGAATAAATGTTAATCCATCACTGGTTAATAAATGTTGATAAGGGGTGAACATGGATAGTTTACCATTATTCACTACCAATGGTTGATATATGTAATCCACTGATGGTTGATAAATGTAATCCACCGATGGTTGATAATGGCTTATACTTATGGTTTATAAATGTTCGCAAATGTTAATGATGGTTTGTGAATGTTTATAAATGGTTAACAAATGGTTTCTATGTGTTGAATCACCTCTGATCATAATGGTTTATGATATTAGTAAATGGTGAATGAACATATGTTGATACTGGTCTATCATGGCAGATCCATTTTGTTCAGCACCCTCAGTTTACCCTAGCACTATAGCTGGCGATTGGCCATCAAATACGTGGGTTATGAATATCTAACATTACAGGCAATGCAGATGGACAAATTTAGGTTCTTTAGGTGGTGCTGTTGAATGTGACAAAATTATACTGTTGAATAGACTGATACAGATTGACATTTGAATACAGGTGGTAATATTGGTGCTGTCAAATACAGAGATTGATTTTGAACTCTCAAGGTCAGGACCGACAGAATTAGAGAATTTCCAGAGGTTTCCAGAGATTTCTGTGGGTTTCCACAAGTTCCCATAAGTTCCCATAGGTTTTTCCAAAGTGCGGACCCTTTTGGGTAGTACAACCGGACAGCCAGACAGCCCAGGTGGCGGCTGCAAGGGTCTAAGCGCTGAGAGGGCGGTGGCTCGCGGGGCCCAAGCAGTTGGTTGAGCCACGCATGTTTTCTGCCAAGTCGACATACGCTGAGGTGGTACTTGTAGACCCAACTCTTTTTGGCTGAAGGACATTCTTTGGCTGAAGCCGTATTGTAGACCCAATAGTGAAACAAAATTCTGGTTGGTGGTTGTAAACATGTTCTATTTTCTCTGGGATGGTTGGTTGATTAAGTACTGTAATAATTTGGGCCGCTCCTGGATCTTCCCAGGCGGCGTGGCTTAAGCATACGGCAAAGCTGTGTGTTGTATATGTACGCCAAGACGAGGTCATTACACATTATAGTGATATTTATCATTGCTGTGACCGCTTTTGGGGTGGCTTATACCCAGCAACCAATATTGCATGTGTTTACAACAGTTGATATGATAGTGCTGACTTGCAGTGATAGACAGGTGTACCACGCGACAGTTGAACAATGTACTGTGGAGTCCGTGGTTTGCTGGAAAACGGCCGAAAACAAAGCTGTTGGTCAGGAAGATCAACCTTAGCTGATTGAGCATCTCCATTGCTAAGTGGTTTTGGTGATATATGTATATATGTTTTGTGTAATTATATACATATGCATGCACACAACCAAAAACACACACATATACAAAATAGTTATCTTGATTTTGAAACATACATATACAAGTCAACTGATGATGTACCAACTCGTGATTTCGAAGGCATAGAACAAAACCACTTATTTGCCAGCTATGGATACATAGAGTAACTATTCTGACACAAGATATGCAAAATTCAAGCGTTCGTTGGTACTTCCTAGGATGCTCTAACCCATTCAGATCCAGCTGTGGCGCCGGGCTCCTGATCCAAGCTGGCCCAAAGTTGCCAGAGGCAGCAGAATGGATCACAACTCCATCGGCGTTTCACAGCGGACCCCCGAGTCATGGCAATGGATGAAGCTGCCGCAACTGCGAATCACTGATCTTGTTAGCACTTGATCACGAAATTTTGCGCTAAGTTAAGAACAGGTGCCAACACGGCTCCTTTGTCAAAATTTGTCATTAAGGGCTGTCAAAGAATTTAGTGAGTTTCCAATTCAGTCTATTCAGGTGCGTTTCATCTAAGCTGTGCCTCATTAGCTCCGAACATCGCAGAAGTTGGCCCTGCGAGAGTCAAAATGTTGATCTGCCTTCAGTCGCATCAGCAATTTGGATACAGCAGGAGTCTGTTACCAACAAGATTTTCAGGCAGTGGAACTGCTTCGGGAAGTACAGCTCTCCACTTTGACCGGCAGTGACATCGTTGTGTACACTATTTGCATCTATTCGCATCATTAATGATGCATGAAACTAAGTATACAGTTGCTTCATAACGCCAATCCCAGCCATCAATCGTCCAAACCCTATAAACAATTGGGTCTTGATTAGTAAAGTTCTACGTCGTATTGCTGACCATGCCATGTGCAACAGTTTTTTATCAGCAGGCTTGCTTCCTAGGCATGGATGGCCATTCACAATCTCTGCTTGCTGATTTGTCAAAACACATTTGGAAGAATCTGAATCCTCCGAAGCTGGAACACATTGATGGATTACACTAGCTGCACTAGCTGCGTTGGCTGCCAGCTACAGAGGCAGTTATCATAATCCAATGTGGAACGTACTGATCAGCCACTGAATGAAATCACATGAGATCGCTCGATCTTCGCTAATTTGCAGCTCAGGTTTCCATTCTTCACCCGCACTGTTGCCATGGCACCTGCCAGAGGATGCCTGCTGCTGGTATGCTTCCATTTGTGCCTATCAACAAGCAAGTACTCAACGCTGGTTGATCAAATCGAGGACTACTTGGCCAAGGCGATCCAACTGCACAGAACTGGGCGAGGCGGTGAAGCCTTTCAAATGCTTGGGAAAATACGGGATAATTTTGAAACCGCCATAAAGTTGGAGCCATCTTCACCAGATGCTTATGTGGCTTACGGGCAAGCAATGCTGGCCTCCAATCACTTGAAAGAGTCAATTGAGGCCTGGGAATCTGCGTTGCAACGGATGGACAAAGATACAGAGCCCTCCACCGTTGCATGGGCCGAGGGACGATTACGCTGGGCTCGTTACGGTGAGTTGTCGATGCGAAGAGATGCTTTGTATGCGCACGGCCAAGGAGATTTGGTGGAGTCACAAAGGCTGGTGGAAGAACAGCTGCAAATCTATGCAGACTTTCCCAGTCGTCATCATGATTTGGCGACCATACGGGTGATGCTGTCGGATTTTCTGGACAGGGAAAATGACCACTTGGCAGTTGAGAGCTTTGAATATTCCCAGACAAGTGGCTTGAAGGCATGGATGGCAGGCTTACTGGAGCGAAACAGGTGGGGAACATGCCATGTGCAAACGGAAAATGCAAATTCCGCAGTTCGCATATATGCGTACATCTATATATATATATATTTATTTATTTATTTAGATACTTATATCTGTATTTGTATATACATATATATGCTCACCCCTCCCCAGAACCACCCTGCCACGACATAATTGATTATGAGCTGCTTAATTCACCTTATATTTGGCCTATTCAATCTAATTTGACCCTAAATTTGATCCTGTTTGCTGATTTCTATCTAATCTTGTCTTGTTTGACTATGAACAACTCAACTATGCTTTGATTGTGCATTATTTACGTTTTGCCCTGTTTGATGATGGCCTATTTACTTTGGTTTTGTTTTATTATATCCAAGAATGTACTTATTTCATGATTCCCTAATCATGTCCTATATTTTCCTTATGCAATGAAGCCCTGATTATGTCTTGTACTGCTCTTATTTCAGAATACCATAATTGCTATTTGATTATAGCATATATTGTACCATTATGCCATATTCAGATAAGACAGAATGATTGTAAATAAGCCAAATGTAGGGAATAATTGAAGGGTTTGGTCATGATAAAATTAAGCATAATTACGTGGAAATTGTTCAATAGGGCACAATTAGACTCTATTTCATGAAATGTGACATTATTAAGGCAGCATATTTGAACAGGCAATAATTCAACAGGCTGAAATTACATAGAGCATGATTAAGTCAGCTAGAATTAGATAGGTCGCAATTGAATAGATTAAATAGTCCATAAATACATGGCACACTATTAGGGCATTATTGAAACGGCAAATAGAATGCATAAATAGATAGGGCACGATTAAATAAACTGCGCAGAGATTGATATTAAATGACATGTTATCAAATAAGTCAAATACAGGCCACAATTAAATCAAGCATATGTTAGAATTGAACAGGAGATAATGACATAATGCATAGTTAAATAGGTACGGTATGATTAAATAGGGGACACTCAGGCTATATTTACGGCATAATTATCCAACTATAGGGCATTCTTGAACAATTACAACATATGCACATTTGCAATAATTAAGTAAGGCGTAATAAATTGGATAAGGGACAATTCGGCTAGAATGAGATTAGGTGTAATTAGATAATCCAAATATAGCGCATCATTAAGTCAAGCAGAATTGAATTTGCCACACTTATATAAATATGGCATCATAGTCATAGGTGAATTGGAATTCCAAAATAGACAAAATTTGACAGGCTATGATTATTTTTTACAAATGATCATTATGAAATAGGACATAATTAGGTAGAGCATAATCAAGTAGGCTACAAATGGCTACAATTACACAGGGCACACATACCTGCCACCGAAACCAAAACAAAAAAAAGCAAAGATTTCACGACCCATTGGGGGGACCCAGAACCAAAACCAAAAGCAACAAAACCAAAGAGTTGAGGAGCTATTGAGGGGACCCAGAACCGAAACCAAAACCAAAAAGACCAAAGATTTGACGAGAACCTTTTAGGAAGACACAAAGCCACACATCCCTGAGTAGATTCCAAAAACCTTGGTGTTTTGGTTGTGCTTGTTGAAGTTTTTGTTTGTTGGTTCTGTTTTTTCGTTTGGTGCTAGAGGGCGGCCTTGCAAGCAGGGCAACAAACAGATGACCCCTTGAGAATCTTGAGCATAATGTACTGGCAACTCGTTACATGAGGCTCTGAATTCTGAAGGGGGAGTAACTTGGCACTTTTTTTAAGTTGTCAATCTTCTCACTAAGGCACGCATACAAACTTAAAGGAAAACCAAAAAGCAAAAACACACTTTCCAAACAGAATGTTTGGCTGAGCTGACAGCTGACAAAGTTGTTTTTTGGTTTTCCTTGGAAACAGTTGTTGGATTTTTGTTTTACTGGTGGTCCCTGTGTTTTGTATTTTTTTGGAATAACAATTTGTTCATGTTTTTGTTTTTGTAGGGGCAATTCCTAACTAGCATTGATGGACGACCTCAGCCAGTGATTGTTCCTGGTCATCGCATCCATAGCCACCAGCGTGGTGCAGCGAGGAGTGAGATTCATCGGAGTTCGAGGCCCGTCATTACTGATGGAGCTTTGCCACGGAACGTTGCCCGCTAAGGTGGGTATCAAGTACGTCTCCAAAGCTGGCTTTCAGTTGCTGATGGCAGTCGCACACTTACATTGCAAAGGCGTGATCCACCGGGACATCAAGGCGACCAATATTCTCACGCGGAGGGTATAGATAGTTGTTTCAACCCAGCTACCACAGGGGGCTCGGTGTCTTTAGTATAGAGAGCTGAGAACGGCGCCCGTAAACATCTGTAAGAGGCTGACGTTTTCAGGATGATTGTTTTTCATCGTAGTTATTTTGGATAATAGCTTCTACTTGATGATCATTTGTGCGTGAGATAGGGCCATTAGCCAACAACCAGATCAGGGGTTATACCAGCAGTGGATTCTGATAACGGTGAAAGATTATTTGGATTTGCAGAAGCAGGGCTCGCTTCCTAGGAAAGTGAAGCCATGGTAAACAACTCTTTGAAGTGGGTGATATGAAGAATGACAATTTTCAATATAGGCAACGCGAAGTTTTTAATAGGCGCTTGCGCCACCATTCCTTGCTAAGCTGAGAATGCGGACGGATCTCCAAAGATCGGCGAGATCCACCACAGCCCTTGCTGGTCAGCGCCGGCATGCCAGGAGAAAGATGCGAGGTAGACGCTCAGAGATCAAAGTTCCTGCTGCTGCTGATGACGTGGACGTTGGCTGTTGGCCAACCACAATCAACCATCGCTCATCTCCGTGCAAGGTGAACCGAAATGTTGCTGTGAAAGCAGTTCATTGCTCGCAGGGCATGAGTGAGGTGGCAGCTATGAAGCAAGCATGCCAACGCAGGGAAATTACTCAGTCCACGGTTTCGCTGCCATCCAAGACAAGGCTTATATCTACATGCAGTTCTGTGCAAGAAGCTTCGAGGGCTGAACCTTTCCCGAAGAGCATGCTGCCCTTCAGGCGCGGCAGATCTTCCAGGGGCTCAAGCGTTGCTACACACCGGCAATCGTACGCCGCGATGTCAAGCTGGGCAACACCTCATCAAGGACCCCGGCTTGCCCATGAGGTTGGCGCTGGCAAATGTTGGCCAAGCTCTGTCAGCGCCACAGGGTGGTATGCCGTTTTTTTCCACCAGAGCCCTCATTGTTGGTGATGGTTGAGCGTCGCCAGGAGATTGATTGATAGATAGACAGATAGACGGATGGATTGATTGGTTGATTGATTGGTTGATTGATTGGTTGATTGATTGGTTGATTGATTGATTGATTGCGTTCATGGATTGCATGCATTGCTTTGATGGGTTGACTGATTGACTGCTTGATGGATTGCCTTCCTTCATTCGTTCATTCATTCATTCATTCATGCATTCATGCATTCATTCATTCATTCATTCATGCATTCATGCATTCATGCATTCATGCATTCATGCATTCATGCATTCATGCCTTCATGCCTTCATGCTTTCATGCATTCATGCATTCGTGCATTCGTGCATTCGTGCATTCATGCATTCATGCATTCATGCTTTCATGCATTCATGCATTCATGCCTTCATGCATTCATGCATTCATGCATTCATGCATTCATTCCTTCCTTCCTTCCCTCCTTCCTTCCTTCATCCCTTCATCCCTTCGTCCCTTCATTCCTTCATTCCTTTAGTCCTTCATTCCTCCCTTCCCTCATTCCTTCATTCCTTTAGTCCTTCATTCCTCCGTTCCCTCATTCCTTCATTCTTTCCTTCATTCCTTCCTTCCTTCCTTCCTCTTTTCCTTCCCTCATTCCTTCGTTCCTTCATTCCTTCGTTCCCTCATTCCTGCATTCCTTCATTCCTTCATGCCTTCGGTCATTCATTTTCATTTCGTTTCATGTACATATTCATTTTCATTTTCATTTTCATTTTCATTTTCATGTCATTTACATATTCTCATTCATTGTCATTTTCACTTCATCTCATTTCATTTCATTTCGTTTCATGTCATTTCATTTCAATTCATCTCCTTTCATGTCATTTTTTTCATGTCCATTTTCATTTCATTTCATTTCATTCTCATTTCATTTCGTTTCGTTTCATTTCAGTTCATTTCACCTCAATTTCATTTTCATTTCATTTCATTTCATTTCATTCTCATTTCATTTCATTTCATTCTCATTTCATTTCATTTCATTCTCATTTCATTTCGTTTCGTTTCGTTTTATTTCAGTTCATTTCACCTCATTTCATTTCATTTCATTTCATTTCATTTCATTTCATTTCATTTCATTTCATTTCATTTCATTTCATTTCATTTCATTTCATTTCATTTCATTTCATTTCATTTCATTTTCATTTTCATTTCAATCATTCATTCAGGGATTCATCCATTGAATTCTTTGTTTTGATGGATTGATTGGTTGTTTTGATGAATTGAATGATTGTTTTGATGATTATTTGGTGCTGGAGTGCTCTGTCCCTCTAGCTTCTCATCCCATTCGTGACCAGGTCGCCGCATACAACCGGTAAAATGTTTCCAACCTGGATGTGGTTTCGGCGTGTTTGATGGTTTTTGTTTCAACTGCTTCAACGATTGTGTGAAACTGTGGGGGTGAAGCCTCGCCAGTGAAGCCGCTGGCCTGAATTCATGCCAGCTGTTGGCAATTGGCGTAGAAGGCGCCTCGACTTCTCCCGGGCTTTGCCTAGCAGGGCAGCTCAGGTTGCGGAATAGGAGCTCGAATTCTATGAGGTAGGCGTTGGTCACACGATTCCAGACCCCCTCACGTCGGACTATATGTGGCGCAAGTCATGTTTTGTTGCGCCTACCATTGCCCTTCTTAGGCTCACATTGGGGTATTGATGGCGTGTATCATGCACGAGCATGTTCAGCTGGGCGTTCCTAAGATTGCCTTGGTATGGCTCAGGTTTGGGATCTAGTGAGATAAGAAAGTCTGAGATGCAGCACTGGAACCTCGAATTCCATCAAGTAGGCTTTGGTCACATGATTCCAGACCCCCTCATCCTGGGCTAGAGGTGGGATAAGTCATGTTTCGTTGTGCCTAGCATTGCCTTTCTTACGGGGAGAGATCCAAAAAGAGAGAGAGAGAGAGGGAGAGAGAGAAAGACAGAGAGCAACGGAGAGGGACAGAGAGAGACAGAGGGAGACAGAGAGATACGCAGAGGCTGAAGGACGGAGAGGGGGAACAAGCGGCGGAAGAGAGCCTGAGAGAGCCCAACCCATTCCTGAAACATTACAACCGCTGGCAGACGTTTGACTTGCAGTCGCTGCAACGCCTGTCTGTCCTGCTGGCCGGTGGGTCCGCTAGGGTACGCAAGAACGTTTTTGCTCACAGGTTTTTGTTTTGGGAGGACCGAAGTTGTGTGCGACTCAAGAAGTTTGCAGAAGAAGAGCGCTGGCCAGGTGCTTGTGTTGCCTTCGCGATCGCTATTTGTTGTCCGGGTTTACAATTCGAGCAGCCAAGACATAATTCACAAGTTACATATGAATGTACGTAGATATAGATAAACCTCCACATATTTCAATGCATATGTAAAAATTGATAGTTCCTCCCCTTGGCCTCGTTAGCGATCACGCCAAAATACGTGCCGCCAGTGCCAAGTTCCTCCAGTTCAAGTTCAGGGCCGGCGCTGAACCCGCCAGTGCCAAGCCCGACGCGGCTAGGCAATATGTGGTGCTTCAAGGTGCCAGCGATATTCATCGAGCAGCGCGCCTTGGTGAACAAGGCGCTCAGCTGGTATTGGAGCAGCCATCGGAATTATTTTCTGGCAGAACAAAAAAATATAAATATAAATATAAATATAAATATA
>VSDK01017324.1:99050-137560 GCA_009767595.1 Symbiodinium kawagutii | reverse complement strand
GTTCAGCAATTTAAAGGTCATCATCGAAACACATAACAGGCAAAGCATTCGTCTAGGCATGCTTGACGATGACCTTAGAGTTATCAACTTCTTTCTTTGCCCTTACTGACCGTTCACGATCTCTTGTTTTTTCTCCCAGGGTCATATTCATTGGATGCATGCGCTGTGGTTAATGGCAAATTTCAAATAATAGAGTTCTGCGCTGACCAACCAGGAGCAATGTAATACGCTGCTTTCTTAGTAGGCGCAGCCAAGTAATCCAATCAGACAGGTGTAGCTGTTGTTACACCGTGGTCCATCTCCTCTGCCATATCCCGCCTTCCATATATCTCGGCCTTTGCGGAATTTCTTACGCGCCGGCTTGACCCCTTATAGGTTTGCAAGGCCAAGCGTGATCATTCTGTGGGATCTCGTTTCCAATGTTTTTGGGCGTGAGCCACTGCAGGTGGATTAAAAATTCCATGACCTCAGGTGTCCACAGAAGAACCAATTCCATGACTTTAGGCGTCCATGCTAAAGAGCCTGAGTTCAACCAGTTCCACTCAATAGCCCAATTCCTTCACTGCTTGAGTGTTCAGACCGGTGCTCTGGCTCGTGCGGGGAGACAGTGCGCAGGAAGCTACTGTCGCCACTGCCGTGATGAACAGCTCAGACGCCAGTTGGTGCCCGCTTGACCGTGAAGTCTGTTGCGGAGAATTGCTCTCTCCACATGTGCTGCTATACTAGGTGCGCCTCCAGTTGGTCACGTCACGTCATGTCACGTCGCGTCACGTCAAGCGCATCACGTCACGTCACGTCGCGTCGCGTCACGTCGCGTCGCGTCACGTCGCGTCATGTCGCGTCATGTCGCGTCACGTCGCGTCACGTCGCGTCACGTCGCGCCACGTCACGTCACATCACGTCGCGAGACCCAGCTGCGAACCATGCTCTTCTTAGGTTCATGTTGGGGCATGTTGGGGCATTGATCTCACATGTCATGCTCAAGCATGCTCAGCTAGGTGTTCCTAAGATTGCCCTGGTGAGGCCCAGTTTGAAGAGCTCGTCACACTCCACTTGTACATAGCGTTGCCCTGGTGTAGTTTCGTTTGGTTTGGCTTGTTTGGTTGGTTGGTTGGCTCATTGGTGTGGGTGGTGTGGTGGGGTGCCGTTGCTTGTTTCATCTTCGCTGGTTTGAGTTTCTGACGGTTGATGTTGATCTTCCAGCTACAGTGTTAAAACTGCCACACATGCTGTGCGGTCATAGAGGGTGAGATTTCCATCCTACACCCATCGTTCCAGAACCCCCTCGTCTAGATTGATCCCCCCGTTCATTTTTAGGGTCTACAGTTTAGATACGCGAGGTCGCAGGCAAGTAGTTGAGGGGATCCCCTAACCAACTGTTGAGCGATCATGAGTCGTCATCCAGTCCAGTCATCATCCGTTGATTATTGACCATCGCCCGTAAGAAGTTGCTAGTGTAGTTTTTTGCTTAACCATCCAATAACCATTAGCGTTGAGATTTTTCAGCATCTTCCCACTTTTTGGTTCCGCTCGCGATGGCGCCGTCCGCGGTGCAAAAGGGACTTTTCTGGCCTCTTGCGTGGAGCAGGCCAGAGAGGGCTGATCAAAGTCACAGGTCACTATAGGAGGTTGCGCGGAGGCTCCCAAGCTCATAACGCTATTTTGATGGTTTCCACACCTTGCCCTCAAACCATGTGCTCTTCAGTTATTGAACTTCTCACAGATCCGGCGCCAACAGCGATGCGGCGATGCGCCTCAAGAACGGCCACTTCTCCCTTCTTGGATAAGTATTGGTAGTAATGACCCAAATATGTTTCGATCTTTGCCCGGGGGTATATAAAATGTGTAGTGAGCTACAATTATTCAAACGTCAGCATTCCCAAAATCCGGTTACTGGAGCCTTGGCCGCCCAACCCGAAGAAAATGCTCACCTGCGCCAATTGTATCTAAAAGACGGCCGATTGCTGGCAGGGTCGCAGGTGCTGCTCTTTTGTCATAAAGCCACCGGTGATGAAGTTTGAACGATACATACAGGTCCTCGATTGGGGGGAGGTTGCTAGGCCAATGGTGCCGCAATTCATGGCCGCGTGCAACCTGACCGAGAAGCAGGCAGTTGACAATTTCGAGCATTTATGAAGCCGGGCTTCATGCTAAGTTTTTTGTTCTGACGCCTTAGGAGGCTGGGGTGCGCTCAAAGATGGTATTGATTGACATGATGACCTTGCAATTTGGCAATTAACTCGTAAACGTAGGCCATTAGAATTTATCCGCTTGCATCTAGAATTTTACAGTACTGGTTGGATGATTGGCAATAATCGTTGATGCCCATGATTACTATCGTGACTGATGATGATTCACAACGGGTTGTTTACACTGGCTGATGGTTAACGCTTGTTCTTGGCAAGTATTGTCCATAGGAAACACGCTTGCATGTATTCTTGTATTGGCCAAGCGCAACAACACAGGGAAAACCAACAAAACCAAAAACAGTTTTTTTCCAAGGAAAGCATTTTTAAATTCAACCAAACATCATGTTTGGAAAACTGCTTATTGTTTTTAATTTTCCTTTCAGGTTTTTTTCTGAAAACCTAAACGAAAGCCACGGAAAACCAACCAAACAACAAAACCAATTTTTCCAAGAAACATTGCAAAAAAAAATCAGTTCAACCAATCAGTTTGTTTGGAAAATGTTTTTTTGGTTTTCCTTTGTGTTTTCCGTTTCTTTATTTGATTTCCATCGTTAGGAGATAGTCAAATTTATTCAGCAAGAACATTGAATAGAAAATGGAGAGGTGCAGAAAATTATGCGCCTGACGCAATGAATTGAGGATACCGGGTCTTTTTGGGGGTGACCATTTACATTTTAAAATACTGCAGGTATGCATTAATCAACTGAATTCTGCACAGTTAAGTTGGAAATTGAAACAAATTTGTTGTGTTTTCCACCTGCGAAAAAAATACCCAGCTGTGTTTCGCAGCGTTTCGCCATCGTTGTGAAGGTCTGCATCCTGCGAGAAGGGCAAAATTTTTTATGATTGGAATGAGGCCCTCAGGGGCGGTAGCTCATTGATTGCACTGCAACCAGAATCGATTGCCAGCGACAGCGGGTATGCCGGGTATGTGGCCACATTTCAGCAGGTTGGGCTCTCTGGAAACGATGGCATCATTGTGGATGAAAAGAGATGTCAAATTTTCCTGGTTTCTGCCGGTCTGGTGGTGAACCTGGCCCAAAACCTACAGTTGCTTGAGATTTGGGGCGACCCACCCACTCCAAGGCCTAACGGGCCCAGGTTCAAGTGGTTTGACCTCGGGGAAGGCCCCAATCACGGAGCATGGGAGAGCCCCATGCACGTGAAGCAGGCGAACGGCTGGGCGGTTGGGAGCTGCACTAAGACCTGAATGGAGAACGGAAATGGAACTTCAATGATAGGGGAACGCAGTGAAATTTGTTGTGTTTTCATGGATGATTCCCTTCAACTCAGACTATTGCCACTCAAGAATCTGTTTGTTTGAACACTGTGGGTCGTCAGGTGTTCCGCGGGCCTTTGGCAATTGAGGCTTTCAAACAGAACTAGGGAAACATGTGTATGAAACATCATGAAACATGGATTCTATTCATTTTTATCTTTTGCATTCTTGTGCAATGGTTGTTTCTGGTTGGTTCATGTTGGTTCTACAATTCGGTTTTCTACCATGGATTGGGGTTTTCCCCTCTGAGCAATCCTAAATCATCCACCATCGATCATCGGCCAACCTGGGGGGTGCAACCACTAGCCAGAATGGGTTCAGATTACGGCAGTTGCATTGAGCATGTGCAAGGTTCGAAGTGGAGGCCCCGAATCACGTATCATCATGTTGCAGACTCACCCATGGGTCCCACTTTTCATGCAATTGTGTTTGTTAGTTTGCAACAGTTCAGTTTTTGGATGCGTTTGATGCACTCAGAAACATGGCCGATCCTACATGGTTGCTGAACTGCAGGCAGCCAGCGTTATTCAATTTGCTGGCACATCTCACTTCCATGTCTTGACAGAAGTCTTCGGCCGACTCTGGTTGTTACGACGTTCCGGCGTATTGGAGGACCCAGAAACACGTATAGTGATCCCCAAACCCTCCGGATTTTTAGCCGCTGGCTTCAAAATCTTAACTGCGGGTTTGGGGATCAGTGAGCAGCGAATGATTCACTGGACACGTGGTCCAAGCGATGTCCTTTTGAGGGCAGAGAAGTTGTACTTTGCGGATTGGAAGGTGCCCATCAAGTTAGGTCAGGATGGTGGACATTGCCCAACACCTCCATTCATTCTGCGTGGGGTAAGAGATGTACTGGCCAAACGCATGTCTCTGGCAGAGCGTGGGCAGCCAGCATTTGTATACATCAAGAGGAAAAAGGGAGACATGAGGAGCCGGAGTCGGACAAACTTGCTGTGAATGACAACTATTTAAGACGTGCATCCTTGTTTAGTAAGTGGTCATCAACGATGCCTAGGGGTTACAACTTACATCAGCGCATCAGTTGTACCCTTATATCCCACTTACAACCCTAGCTGCACAAACAAGAAACTTGTTACTACACAAAAGAGGCTGGTCCTCAATCCCGTGCTGTGAGGAGCATTCTGCATCGTGAAAGTGACCTAGAAACCGATCTACGTGTCTTGGTGCTTGAAGGGGCATGTTGTGCCATTTCGATGTATCCTCAAAGCTGAATAGCATCGTTTCCATTCGATGGTGCCACTCCCGCACGGTACCTACTCTAGGACCTCAAGGATGGACCCTGAAAAAAAATATGAGTTTTTCCCGGGCTTCCAGCCCGTTTGACCACCTCACAAGATTTCCCACCCCACACTGGATGCAGCGAATCCACACATATTTCTATTTCATTTCTGGTTCCATAAACTTGATGTGGAGATATGTGGATGGATGATAAACTGTCAACTTGCACTACAATCAATCGTTCAGACACCAAGTTGCAGAACCTTCACAGAGCAGTAAACTCACATGGATCTAAGTTAAGCTTGTGCTCGCAAACCCTTTGAATGGTCCATAGAGATCATATCAAAATGATCACGAATCATATTTTTTTGTGAGTTGACAAGCCCTGAACCATCAAAATCTGAAGCTGAGACCTGTCAGAAGCTTATCATTGTCACTATACCCATGGTCCATGATCCTCATGATGATCACAGGCTCATGAACCTTCGGGGTCATGGTGTGTAGCCTGGATTCCACCCGGATCTTCAAAAGGCGTGTTCCCAGCTGGTCGTTTTCCCTATCAGCTCACTGAAAGATTGGATGAAACAAGTTGAATGCAAAATGTGGTGAAGGGTCCTCGGGTCCCCACTTCCCCGGTGCTGGATCCTCCAAAATCCAAACCAGGGATGACTGTAATGTTTGTCGCAGGCAAAGGCGGTCGCTGGTTTTCCCCAGGTGCATCTACTTCCGCCAACAACGTGGAGTACGTGCCGTTCCGCGGGCAGCTGAAGATGAAAGCTACGGCCCAACTCTTTTCCCGCGCAAGGTTTGTGCTGGGGCTTCACGGAGGGGCATTGGCCAACATCCTCTTCTGTGGCCAGGACGTGCCATGGATCTACACTTTTTGTGGCGGCATGAGACTTATCATGATTTTGGGAGTAAATACTCATACCTCGATGTTCATAGTCAGTGTTTGTTCTTTTTGGGATAAACAACGCAGAGGCTATAGCCAAGTCTTTTGGATGCAGTACTCCTTTCCCAATTGCGAACTTTCTCAATAACAAGCACGGTCAGCTATTTTTTTCACTGGGGTATTTTGTAGCAGGCTTGGAGGGCTGCAATATCAACTGGCCAAAGCCATACAAAACTCTTAATCATCAAAAGCACATGTGACTTCTGAAAAGTGGTTTCCGCAATGTTCCTTCTCACGTTCTTTCAAAGATCGATTGCATTATTGCCATAACTTTCTGGTCTACTTCAGACCCCCCAATAACTAATAACAAAACTGTCCAAGCTCATCTATTTAGGGGGGTCCCGGCCAAATTTGGTCATTGCAATTACTACAAGTTTTTCAATGGTCACAATTAATACCAGGCAAACTGAACAATTGGATCCCAAAACTTTTTTTAAGGAGAAGGTGTTGGATTTCTTGGGTAAAGGGGATTGTTTCAAGATATGTTGATTAATGATCATACGTACTTGCTTCAAAACTCCATGGTAATCCCAACAAAAGGATTGTGTCAGAAGCACCGGCAGAAAAAAGCCTGGCCATGTCCTGAAGCTACGGTAGGGGTCTGCTGAGGTGCGAATTTTTGAACTTGGCTTCCGGTCCCCCTTTGCTGGGCACTATCGCTACCTGGCTGAAGCTTTGAATCTGAACATGACCTTGATACCACTGGAAGCAGATGCTCGTGGCATTGCCAGCCAGGATGTGAAACTGACAGATTTTGAAGGAGCTGTGCAGCAAATCAATGCTGTCATAGCTGGAAGTAGACCAATGGCAGACGATGGTGGAGAACTCTAACTTCTGAGGTTAGAATATGTGGAAGTGTAGCCGGGAGACAAAATCACTTCGGCAGCACTGGGTCCTTCTACCTTTGTGAAATGGCTGTGCCTGACAGAGTCGATGAGAGCAGAACCGCAAAATCCGAGGCAGCCACCGATCAGATCACCATGTCAAACATGTCTGAGTGCGCACGTGTGTTTGACTGGTACAGCGGTTTGGAGACGTTATTTCTGGACGTGCCCACACATGATGTTCCGAAGATCGAGGTTTGCAGATTCAGATTTCCGTCAATGCTACAGACTTGAACTCATTCTTGGGATGTCCAAAGCTGCTGCCGCCATTGTCGTCTTACAGCAGCACAACCTCATCTCGCCGGTACAGGCAGAGTCTAGTTTCATTAATTTATACACAAGGCAAATGACGCTAATCATACAAACAATGGTGTCCGACAGGAATAGTCATAAAGACAACATTTAAAACAAAAGTGGCTGCGGTTGGTCACACATGTTCACACATGTTCGCCATTCCATTTGCAAGGATGAACCTGTTGACCCATACTTTTGGGCATTGAAACATGTTGAAACCATCAACCCGAGTTCCTTTCTGACGCACCTTGTTGTGGGGTCATGTCTTGGGTGCCACATTGATTACAATGCACCGCAGACAGAGGCATCGGGGGATCCCAGGGTGATGGGTCAGGTGGCAGCTTCTTCATTGTCATTGGAAAAAAGCAGTTTGCGCGTCAAAAAGGTTGGATTTCCAATGGTTGGATTTTTTGATGACACTTGGATTACAGTACTTTGATGGTTCGATTTCCAAAAGGACATAATGTGTTGCTTGTTTTGCCCAGGCTCAGTCTCATCAGACAGGGAACCACCATACTTCGTAGGCAAGGGATGCATCATGTCAGACCCATGGATAGTACGTGGTAGCTGTAGCTGCAATCCCCAGAGTCCACAGCCAACATGTTGTTCCAAGCAGGTTTATTCAAAGACGATCACAGCTCGCTTCCTGAAGTTTCAGAAATGTTCCTATGATTTCCATATGATGAATTCCATATGATTTTCCATATGATTCTAGTCCAGGTGAATTTTGTATGATTTTCCACTCATCCGGGCCTTCCATCTTGTTCCGCCCTAGTTGCTTGCAGGAGCTGGGCTTGCACCTTGGCTGGTGGACAGCTTGTTGGTCATGGAACCTCGAAATTTTGTCATTGCAAGCAGTGACTTCCAACCGGTTCTCTACTATACAGTTCCTGTTTATCAGGGGGTGTGGTTCAATATGTTCAATACCGGCCAACATACCAACTTTAACAAAGAGACCATGTTATTCATTCTTGGATGCCAGGAGAAAAGGGATTTGATCTAATCATTCTCCAGGATGTTCAGGTTTGGTTGAGAGACTCGAGGCATGTTTGATGCATTGCTTGTGGCTAAAAACAGAACCTTTTTGGGATTGAGCAGCTGGAGTGCGGAAAGGGATTCTGATGCTGCCTTATTGGCAGATCACTGGGCAGTTCTTGGCATTTCTTTTCTTTGAGGTTGTTGGTCTCCTTTTCAAGTTTCACCCGAAAACATGACACCAACATATTGACTGACGGAGATGGTCAATCAAATGATCTACGAAAGCATGCATATGTGATGACCATCAATGACCTGCCTTGAATGATCTTGCGTTTGCCCGCTTGGTACATGCGCACCCAGGCTTTTTTGGATGCTGTTTCTCCATTTGGGTCACTGGGCAGGATAGCACTTGCAGATTGCCTGGTTTGATCGGTTGACTTGGCATATGCACACCAGGGCTGGGGACAGGTCAGTGAATCGAAAGAGACTTCGGTGTGTAGAGTTGTTTAGTTGGCGAGAGCTAGGTGCTTATGCACAAAGTACTGACACCAATGGGCAGGTAGTTTGTCCCTTACCAATCCTCATCCATCCCAAGTTTGGCATTCTTTCCATGTTTTAACCATGGTCATCTATGTTTGGCAGGTAGTTTGCCAAGTTTTCCATGTAAGTCAAACTTCAGAACATCTTCCAAACACGGTCACGTGACCAGTGAAGCCGCTTCGATTTTTGCATCCAGTCCCTCCCATGGCCGGTGCGTAACGACTTGGCCACACACCCAGAGCAGTTACCAAAACCATCCAAAACCCAGGTTTTGTTGGTGGATGTTCAACATGCCAAAATTTCTACGTAAAACATGGCTTTGTTGGCGGATGTTCGTTCAATTTTGATCAATTTTGTCCATGTTTCTCTACAGGAATGGCTACAAACATATACTAATATGACCAGCACCAATCCACACCTTTGGAAGTCGCTCCCTTCACAATCCCACATCCAATCATGTGGCATAGATCGTCAGTAGGACTCATTTTGATGGAACGTAGCGCATTACCCCTACCTGAGGCAGCTAAATTTGAATAGTTTAGGAGCGAGATGAGACTATGAAAACCATTGGCGCACACCATTGATCCTCATAGCACAACGATGCGTTCTCGGCTGAGAACTGAGAACCAAGATTTGGTATCATTGTACCGATGGTTATACCATAATGTAATGAGAAGGTGGAATAATACCATCATCTCTTTACTACCATGCGCTACCCACATTATGTGAATACGTGTATGGATGCTTCTGAAAACCATGAACCCTCCAAATCATCCAGTTTATGCACCATTTATGTTAATGAACAGCTTATCAAACATTTATGTATAGCCTATAACCCATAGTAATAAAAAAACACATAATAAAACCATCCATAGTAATAAAATGTAGTACAGCAAACATAGTTAACCATCCATATACCATCCATTTTGGGGTTCCCAACTCAGAAACGTCCCATGTCTTGATGCGGCGCAGCGCGAGGTAGCTCGCTGGGCCTGGGTGGCACCAGGCCCACCGATGCCGTTGATGTAGCTGCTGAGTAGACACTGTAGGTATTTGTATATTTGATATCATGGGATTTTCAACACTTGTTATAAGTTATAAGTATGTTATATAAGTATGGGATATCACTGTGGGTATTTTGTATATTGATACAAGTATGTTTCATGTACATTTAACATATTACATCGTGTCGCACCCTGGACGTTCGCCCACACGCAGGATGAGGCACTGCAATAGAGGATCTTGTGCAAGGTTGACGTGGTTTGGACAAGTTGCAACAACTTAAGATTTTAGGGTTTAGGGTTTAGAGTTTTTTTTCAGTTTAGCGTTTTACTGTTTCAGGCTTTGGGTTTAGGCCTTTATGGTTTTGGGTTGGGGTTTGTCAACTTAGAAACTCAAAAAACAAGGGTCCTGCGGAGGAATTTGAGAGTAGGGCAAGCCTTTTTCTTGCGCGCGGGCAAACGTCAGGGTTGCAGCGTGCATCTTTTATTTTCACGTTGCATGATATGGCAACATTGTATATACATACGATATGAAGATATTTTGCTTGAACGCTTGAGCGGTTAATATTGAGTCTTGATGGGTTGAATGGCCACTCATTGAGCCACTTCAGCCAGATTTTTGCAGCCGAATCCTTAAGCATTGCTGGTGAAACTTGCCGGGGAAACGTGTCGCCTGAAGCTTACGAAGGGGATCCCTAAAGGAGCCGATGGTGAAACGAAAGAACTGGGTCAAATTGAGTCAAATGGTAGTTGCTTAGAATAGGGTACCCCAAAATCATCCAGTTCATTCACCATGATCAGTAATAAACCATCCATTTCTTCGGGATTCTCATTTTTGAGAAACCACCAAATAGATGTCGTTTCAATGGTTGATGGTTCAGCTGTCTCGATCCCAGTGGATGATCCCAATATCGTCACAGCCATGAGTCATTTCGCATGAAGCTGCTATTTTTTGGTGACCACCGCAATTGGAAGCACAACATCGGCGCAGGATTTTTGGGAACTAATCTGTTCAACCTGGCACCATGCGAACCATCTTCGTTGAGTTAAGATTTAATTAAGATATTTCGCTGCCGATCAGCGGGTATCCACTACCATCATATTGGCAATCTGAACTGGTACCATTGGCAATCTTAAAGCGACATGAGACATTGGATGGTGAAGCGTGATCAACAGCATTAATCATTACCAACAGCATTCTCCATGAAGTATCAACCCTGCCGCCATGAACTGTGCAGCAGGACGACCTCGCACTGCAGCTGCAGACCCAGAAAACTGGAGGGTTGTAGGCGGCATTCGTAGGGACATCACCAGCAACACTAGGGATGTCACCTGCAGCAGTATAGGGATCCCCCCAAGTAATTGGGGACGCAACCAACAACAATGTTGGGGCTTCCATGTCATGGGGTATGTACAGTATATAGTCAACAATCATAGGCTACTAGAGCCAACATTAAGGGGATGGATAGCAATCCGATAAGGGGTGGTTAAAACTGCCGAACTCGCCCAGTCATGGTTTCTTTTCGGAAATGGATTTGCGTTTTCAAGAACATGTTCTTCCATTCTGTTTGGTCTTGGAAGAGTGGATTCGAAAAGTCCCAGATTTGAACATTTCAGCACCTGGAACTTCTCCAACGGTGACTCCAAAATGATTTCACCATTGAACATCCGGCGTAACATCACTGGAATGGCGCTGAGGTTGGACATGCAAAGGCTGGTGAGGCGGAGAGCTGGGCTCCCAGGGGTGGGGAATCCTGTGATCATGGTGGCAACGCCCTGGTTACTGGTTACATTTGGTTACTGGTCACTGGTAGATGTTAGTAGTGATCAATGCTATCAACAAGCCTTGTTGGTCAATTTTTCAAGCACTTGCTTGGATGATTGGCATGCAAGATGCTGCAAGCACTGCTAGGGTGATCCATGGTCATGGCCCAGCCTCCCTCATGTGCATTCGAATCTGCTACGGGTGACAGACACAGATCTACCGCTTTCGCCTCACCCTTTCGGCGGTTTGGGGCTTCTTGGGTTGCTCCAGACATTTGCTACGGAGTTCAAAAGACTGGTTCCAACTGTCAGCTGGGTAGCCCTGATGATTGTTGACCCTGATTCATCATTGTTAGCTGTAATAAATAAGATTACCGGTACTAATTACTTTTAATTACTTTTGGCAGATGATTAGCCTTGTAAGATTGATTAGTAGCCCAGGTCACTGGCGAGTTCTTAGTGAAGATTCATGAATAATTGACAAGATTCACCATTGTGACTTCATCAGCCTGTATGTAAACATAATTCATGATAATTCACCAGGATTCAAGTTGTTACTAATCAGGAGCCACGATGAACAATTACCAGCCAGTCGTTGCGAATCATTGCAACAAGTCATTGAAGTTCCTAGTCTGTATTGATAGATTCTGTGGATAATTCACCATTGCAAACCATTCATGGACACTATTAACCAGTACGAACCAGTATGAACCCTTCGTGGCCATTATTCACCATGGTAAACCAATAATTAATCGTTCATGAGCCATTGTGAGCCAGTATTAACCATGACTACTTAGTATTAACTAACAATTATCAAACATTCATTCTTGACCAATCATGAATGACCATAATTAATGGTCAAGAATGTTTGATCATTGATAATCATTAACCACTGCTAGCCATTCTACCTGGACCTCTGATATCACACTGGCGCTGCCCAGGTCTTTGGCCCTTCGTAAGTGTGCAGATTGTGACCTACAACCGCTCGGCCTTTCTGTTGCAGGACCCGGGGGGGCTTCCAAGGACGACTGGTGATGCTTGGGGATGGGTAACTGCTGGCGGTGATCCAGCATTGGAGTCATTTGGTCATTGTCATCCAACGGAATGATCATGAAACAGGCATGAAATGTTCATGAAACATATCTACCATGTTTATTAACCATGATTGTGAAACAGGCACTACCATGTTCAAAATCGTTTATGACAGATTTTTACGGTAGATATGTTTGAATGCATGAGTGCTTTACGAAACCAAGATACGACTGCGGTGGGGTTAGGCGTTGCGTTTCCATGACAAAGTTACGTCACAAGTGGTGCCGATGCCAGGCCTTGCAACAGATTGCCATGCAGGACTACCCAGGTCCCTTGGAGGTGGGAGTGCCAAGCTGCCAAGCAAATGGGTGGAGGTTGAAACCTCAGCATAGCTCAGCCATAGAGTCAATGATTGCATGCTATTTCCTGTATTTATATATATTATATTATATTATATTATATTATATTATATTATATTATATTATATTATGTTATGTTATGTTATATTATATTATTTTATACTATATTATATTATATTATATTATATTATATTATGTTATGTTATATTACATTATTTTATACTATATTATATTATATTGTATTATATTATATTATGTTTTGTTATATGATATTATTGTATACTATATTATATTTTATTTTATTTTCCTTTATTATATCATATTATATTATATTATGTTATGTTATATTATATTATATTATATTTTATTATGTTTTGTTATATTATATTGTATTTTATTATGTTTTGTTATATTATATTATTTTATATTATATTATTTTATATTTTATTTTATTTTATTATATCATATTTTCCTTTATTATATCATATTATATTATATTATATTGTGTTATGTTTTATTATATTATATTTTATTTTATTATGTTTTGTTATATTATTTTATTTTATACTATATTATATTATGTTTTATTTTTATTCTATTTTATTATATTGTATTACATTTTAGTATATTGTTTATATATATATATCTTATTGATTTATATATATATATTTATCTATTTTATTGATATATATATATATTTATATATATTATTGATACATATATAGATAAATATGTGTGTGCTACATATGTATGATACTTGTGTGTCATACATGCGCTACAATATACGATTACTGTATATGTATTTCCATGTTATAAGACATCTATATGTGTATGAATAGGTTTAAGTATATATTCCGGTGGTGATGTCGGACTCCCCAGGTTTGCTTTATGATGTAGTATTGTCAAATATTTTCTATATTCCATTTTATTTCACTCCATGTTCCCATAGCGATACATCAGCGCGCATCCTCATGAATTATCCAACTCCATGCGTACGCTTACAAATGCGGAGTGCTTGGGAGGGAGGGAGAGAGAAAACGACAAAAAGCCGAAGGGAAAACCTGGCCCTTGGCCAGCATAATGGCCCTTTGTGGACGCCACATCACCTGAGATTGACATGGGTGTTTCTCAGAATAGGGGACCCCAAAAAAATGGTTGGTTTATTACTATAAATGACTATTAATGGATGATTTCGGGGTGCCCCTATTTTGGGAAACCACCACATGTTCCTGTAGATCCAAAGAAGCAGCTGCAGGTTTCGGTCACGCATGTCATCCTTCCGGCAAGGTTGCAATTTCAAAGCCTATGCAGTAGATGAGAGCTGTTGTAGGATTCAGGTTCCTCCTGCTTTGTATCTCCACCATCTACCACCCGATCTGCATCCTAGCGATAGGACATATTCAGTACAGCATAGTGCACCTCAAATTAATGAAATGGTTTCCAAACACATTCATGACAAAGTTCGGATCGGCTTCTGGCACCTCTCTTTGATGCACCACACCCATCATTTTGACCGCTGGTTGAGGTCATCGTCATGGATGACAGTCCACAGAAGCAGCCAACAACTGACTTCCCCCGGCAGTTGCTGATCAAGTGCCGGAGAAGTTCAGGGTGCAGCGGGTGCGTTTCGCAAGTGATCCTCCCCCTAGGAGCTGCCAACTTGAAAAGTAGGTTGCTCGGGCAACTGCCACTTTTGGTAAGATGTAACTCACGTGTTAGGTGCTTGACCCACGAAATGAAGACTGGGGTGGTGCTGACAGTGGAGGGTTGAGATTGAACATCAAGGATTTGACCTGAACTGATGTGATTTGCGGACGTTTCCATCAGATAAGAATGACTTTGTGTGCAGAGAAAACCAGCAAAACAATCTGACAAGAATCCAACGGAATCCTCGTTACAGGTACTTTCACGTGTCAAGGACCACCATCGGAGACAAGCGCAACATGGCTGTGGCGGAAGCGAGAAGGTGCGGTGAAATCCACAGCCTAGATCAGTCCACTGCATGTGCTCTCGTTAATGGCTACATGGCTATGCAATGCTATACTGGATGGCTTATACCCACTAACTACTAACTTAGGTTTTTAATGTTTTTGGGATATGATTGATTTACCATAATATAACTTACACAACCACTAAAAATATTTTTTTAGCAAGGGATCTATAAGCCACCAAGTATGCATGACTTTATACACCGTTATTTTGACAGATGATATGATGATACTCGCACGATATGGCTGTTGTTGTTGCTGCTAGTATCGCAGTTCCGGTTGTTGATGTTTCCTATACAGTCTGAAATGTTTTGCCATAAGTCGATGCTAAGAGTCCCCATGCAACTCGACTCCGTATATCACAGACTGTGCACGACGGTACTGACGCATAGTTGTGCATCTACATCATTGTCCATCCACTGCGCGCTCCAAATCACCACGGAAAAAATGTTGTCCATCCACGTGGTGAATTTATGTGAATTTCCCGAGGCAGACAGTGACAATAACTTGTCAGTTGAAACATGACGCTCGTATTTGAAACTCGCAAAACAGTACAGAACACCCGTTGGGTTAGTGACCTCCACTCCAATCGGACTCCTTCTCATGCCCCCACAGCTCAGTTTTTGGGTGGCAAACGAGGTCACTGCAGTTTCTCCATCTTTGCGTCCAAAATGTTCAACCTCCCAGATGGGAAAATTCCCCACAAAGGGAGGCCATTTTTGTTCTCGCCCCCTGATGCCTACATTTTTCCGAGCGATTCTTCTCTGCAGCACAGGTCTGGGGCTGACATCATTTGTATTTGGGACGATGACGACATTTTTACCGTGGATAGGTCCTATGCTCAGCAGATTTCACTTGCACAAGGTCTTTGTTTTGGCAAAGGTACAGTCACTGGAAAGTTGTGCAATGGATGTGAACCCTTTCATTATGGTCCAGAATCGGTTGGCAACGAACATGACCAGCCACGACCAAACATGGGGGCCCCCATTTCCAGAATCAGTTGGCAGCCAACAAAGCAAACATGAAAAAACGAACATGGCATCCCCAGCTTTCTAGTGAGGTTGAGACAACAAGTCTCGCGGATGGTTTCTCGATCAGCCAGCTGCTCCAGTATTCAGGTGTCCACTGCTGTGGGGGGGCTGGGTAAGGAAAAGAAAGTTCGGGGAAGAACATGAAGAATTGATTGAAATGGATTGAATTCATAGGAGGACTTGAAGATTTTTTTAATATCCGAAGACGCTACGTAGTTTTGAGTGACCTTTGAACGGCAACCCATCCCCCAATGAAACAACGAACAGTTTGGGTTGCTCCGAAGCGAATGTAAATGTTCCTCTTAAACTGAAAGAACGACAGGGAACAGCTTGAAAAGACCCTGTGGTTCAAGCAGCAGATGAGGCATGCGGCATGCAGTCCGCTTCGTGCAGAAAATGCCATGTGAAAAGCTGATCAGTACAACCCAACTAGCCCCCATGGACTTATGCGGGCGCCATTTATAATGCAACGGGTCGTTCATGAGGTGTATCCTTTCGCACTGGGATTGAGTTGGGGAGTGGAGATGCTATCAGAAGAGTAGCTTTCAGCTGTTCATCAAGGAAAATTAAGGGCAAAGTAGATACATGATGATACAAGTAAGGAGAAGTTGAGCTGTTTTACATTGTTTTGCGGCGTTTTGCGATTTTGGCAGTTCCCTGGTCACCTAGTGGTTTAAGAGCATGGAGAAGCAATGCAAGCAAAAAGAAGCAATCAGTGAATGCGGTACTTTTGTTAACTGGCCAACATGCAAATCATGATTGCATTAACAACCAATTTCTCGACTTGACCAGGTACAGATGTAAACTTATAGTTCAAAGGTCCGCAATGTATTCAAAAGACCTTGTCACATTTGCACTTTTTGCTGTTCCGTCATGAACCATCATATGTCTTGCACCCTGCTCCTGCCTGTTTCGCAACCAATTTTGCTTTTCCAGTTGGTGTGCCACCCCTGTCCTTGTGCAATCTGTCAGCGAAACTGCCTCACGCCCCGTTCATAAATCTTCTGTGAAAGGTGGCTTTTGTGGCGATTCTGAAGTCCGGTACTTTGCAAAGATGCAAAGGTGGGGTGGGCAGATTTGCTGCCAGTGCTACTCACCAAGCTACTGCAGTGCTTTTCACAAGCTGGTTTGCCCAGATGCCTTTTTCATGAGAGACATGTCCTTCAATATCCTTCAATGATAGTTTGCCACTAGTGTTATGGCATCCATTTCGGCATGAGGAAGGAGTTCGAGAGCCTTTCATTTGCATGCTTGTTTTGGATGGCTTGGGAACTTGTTGGCTGCCATTCATTGGAATTTCATGAGTAGATCTCGATTTTGACCAGACACGCAGCAACCTTCTTTTGCTTTGCCATTTCCGATATCACTTTGAGATACATGCAGTATGCGGTTGCGTAACTATTTTTGTTTTATATGATCTTATCTTATCTTGGGAATAGCAGCACCTAGACGGAGATAATGTTAACTTAACCTGCTTGCGCCAACCTCTTGCAGTATTCTTCGGCAATCCTTGATTGATCCCCTTTTCCAAGAATGGTTCCGCCAATGTCAATGGGAGAGGGTGGCCCCAGCATGTTAGATTCTGTTAGATCAGACAATCCTTGGCGGCCTCGGCCGCCTTGGCCCTTGGTGGTGTAGCTTCCCTCGTTGATCCTCGACCTGCAGGTCTCCCATTGCCATTCGAGAACAGCTTCTGCTTCCGTCGGAGCTGGTTGGAAACACGGCCCAGCTTCAGCAACTGCAGCCTGGGAGAGGGCAATGTGATCTTTGAAGCACTGGAGGATTGGTATTCTGAGGCTCAACCCATTGCAGGAGAAGAGCTGCCATTCCTGTACCTTGGAAGCTTTCATTCATCATGTTTTGCTGGTGTTGTACCCACGTTGGGGGTCAGTACATGGAATAGGCCTGTTGGAAACATGATGTACTTGGGACTAGAACGTCTCCAAGACCATTGTTTCCTGCGTGCTTGGAACATATTCTATATGCATCGGGGTATCCTGATGCTACGGTGACCACAAGTGGTCATGCTTCTACATTCAGAGATTGGGATCAATCTAGATCCGAACCCAGTAAACTGGTTGGCTGCTGGAAAGCACATTATTTGTATAGTCCGAGGGGGTGGTATACATTTGGTCCACCCGCAATATTGACTCATGCATCCACGTCCAACACGTTCCGCAACTGTGGTAATTCCCCAATCACTCCCAGGTGACTCTTTTCAACAAGGAGTTTTGGGCTTGCCATGACCTCCAGACAATCCCCATCTTGTGTTGGTCCTTTGTTCGTTCAACCTGTGCCCTCGGATGATCCTCCCAACAGCTTGGCTGACAACCCCTGTGGGGCCCCAAACCTGTACCACCACTGACTTCATGAGGGGATCCGCCACCAGAGACTGCCCCTGTCCCAGGTATGTTCGCACCGAAAGTTCCACAGCGCCGGATGATGCCTTGGAGCCATATCCCGTGGAGTCCATGCTGATCCCAACGAGCCATGGAAGGACGCAGGTCAGCGTGGAAGCAACGAAGATGCGGTGATGTTAGAAGTGAAGGAAGTGAAGGTATCTTTAAATTCTTCAATTTACACCTGTGATTTGTTTAATGGATTTTCTTTATTTATCCATATTCAGACTAAGGAACCCATCTGTGTTTGTCTCTTTTCTTGGATCCTGGGGTCCCAGGACTTTGTAGGTTGAAGATAGCTTGTATTAGTTTTTGAGTTGTCTAGTTCTGCTCTCTGAGTTCTGATTTACAAGCTGATTCACTAGCGTCGGATTGCCGGAATTCCATTCTTGGCTGATCCTTCAAAAGGGGTGTCAATCTACAGTGGGTGTGTGCAGATCATCCTCATCATCATCATCATCATCATCATCCTCATCATCATCATCATCATCATCATCATCATCATCATCATTCATTGTAATCATCAGAAATATCCTCAGAAAAATTGTCAGGTGACTGGCGCTCTTGTTGCAACTTGTTGCCTTTCGTGGCTCACCGCGCAGGTGGATCTTCCCCTGCTGGCCTTAGCCCGAGCCTTGGTGCGCCAACGCTTTCCGAAGCTGGATGGCTTTCCGGGTGCCACTGCGCTGGCGGCAACCAGGAGAAGCATGAGGAGCGCAGCGCCAACCCAGGGGGATCTATGGGTGGTTAATGGTGGTTACTGTAATGGTTAGTAATAAGGGATAATAATAGTAATAATAACAATAATAACAATAATAATAGCCAACCATAATAGTGGATATATAGATAACAACTATATTTTAATAGGGGATAGTGCGGAATAGCCACTAATAGTGGTCAATAATAGGGGATAATTACCGACAGCAATGGTTAAACAACTGTTGGTGGTTTCTCAAGCCATAGGGGTACCCAAAAAATGGTGAGCTTATCATAAGCAGGAAGATAAACGATTGGAGAGAAACATAAGAAGGAAACGATTGGAGAGACCAAACGTAAGAGCAAGAAGTATAGAGTAGAGAGTTAGGGTTCGTAAAATATGGGCATGGACAGGGCAGGGTTTATAAACCTTGAGAAAATATCCTCGAAGGACTTGCCTACCAGTTACAGGCTATATATACGGTATATAAAGGGTATGTAAGAAACAGAAATTAAAGGCCCATTGGAAGGGCCCATGCTAGGGCCTCCTGATTATGGCTATAAATGACTACCAATGGATGAATGGGGGGTGTCCCCTAGTCTAAGAAACCACCATGTGTTGGGCCCCAACCATTCTGAAGATTTTGATCATGGATACATATTTTTGGGGGATACCAACCATACCCAGATTTTAATGATCATTTTGGGGAGTCATGAGTATTTTTGGAGGCATTTTTTTAGATACAATCATTTATGGATTTCTCATGATTTTACGCATGTAAAGCGTAGACCAGAAACATCAAATGACATTTGAATCCTATGTAAATGCCATCCCCACACCGCGAGGAGAATCATGGAGGCAGATCTACAAGCCATGCGGAAGAACTGGAAGAGCTCCCAGCAGCTGGCTGTGAGTTATTGGAATGCCTTGAATTTGAAGCGCTGGGCTCCCAGTGGTGGAGTTGCTGAGGGTTCTCTGCACGCTGGTTTGCATGGCTACACCCCATGCGAATTGATGGACTTTGACGAAGAGGAAGTGCTAGAGACAGCAGAGGCATTGGATTTGCTGCAAAGTGCGCTGGAAGACTTTGGAGAAGACTTTGGATGACGTGGGGTCGTCATGATGAGCCTAAGAGATGCCTAAGAGGTAGGAGCTGATGACTTTGAGGAGGACAGTCACACCGTGATCAAGTGCCTTCACAAACTGGTGACCGACTGCGAGGTGAGCCCACAGTTGACTAAGGCACGACCGACATGAGGTCCATTGGTGGTACCCTGAAGGCCCAAGTAGGTGGTTTATGGTGATTCCATTGATTTCCCGATTTGAAATGACAATTCTTCGGTATGGTTGGGGTCACCACTATGCAAATAGACATGCACATGCACCCATTTGGATTTGGAGAGCTGTTCCAAAAGTCCTTTCGATTGATGAAGCCAAAACTGCCCCAAGCTCTTTGGCATCACTCACGCCCCACAGGATCATCGCCCATGTTGACGATCCGCCTGTGAGAGACTTGCTGCTGTGACAAGCAAGCCAAGCATGGTGGGCTTCTTTGACAGCAGAGCAGTCAAGGATACCTGCCTTTTTGATGTGACATAAGTGACATAGCACGTAGATCATCTATGATCATCTCAGAGAAAAAAGGACCATGTCGGGGCCACTGGTTGAGCCGTAGCTCGTGAAGGCTGACCGGCACTCTTACTGTGCACATCAGTGAGCGTTGCCAACAAGACGTTGCCCCAAAAGACAGGTTTAAGAACGCAAAACTGACATGCAGAAGTGCACGTTGTGTGGGTTTTTGTTACCAGTTCACTGCCAGCCATTCCTTGAGCTCAAAGCAATGCAGAAATAAGGGGTCTGATGCCTTGGATTTGAGAGTGAAGTACATCTTGCAACAGCAGAGTGAGAAACATGCGGATTGATCAGATGTTTCGCAAAATGCATAGGCACGCTTTTGTTGGCCATGAAAATTACACACGTGCCTGTTGGCTGTGCGCAGTGGCTTAAACCACAGTCCGCAAAATCCCTCGAAAAGAACAGCCATATGTTTTTGCTATCTTTCAGCGATAGTTTTGTGACGATTCCTCACGAGCTCTGGATGCTGATGATGCTAAATGTGTCAAATGCCATTGGTACAACCAGAGTCAGCAAACAGGTTAGTAGCAGCGCCATAGTTGCCATGGCGCAGGATGCTAAGGTACGGAAACGCTCTGCACCAGCTGATGCAAAGGCAGAATCGCAAGAAGATGCAGGATCCCAAGGATTGAGGATAGGTGGGGACTGTGGGGGAAGGCCCAAAAACGGATGTACCGAAGCCGAAAGCAACAGGCCCAGGGTAGATTGGCTGCCGGTGCCCTGGCCAGGTCGTTTCAAAATCAACCTAGGAAGACTACCAGAGTTACTTCTACTCTTCGTGATCGCTGGGATGGTGGCGCAGATTGCGATGATAAATCTGGAGATGTCCAGACAAATGGCAGTGATTTCCGGCCTCGGGGTGGCAGTGCAGCTGCAACGGATGGGCAACTGGCTTCGAGAATGGGTGGCCTACAAGAACTGAGTCGCTCCCACTCCTCAGTCGTTTTCGCTCCGTGCCAGGGCCCAAGAGCTGGTTCCCGTTCTGTCGTGCTGTTTGGTGTTTTGGAACCACGATTTACATGGCTATACCACCGGTGGTTGGAGGATTTACCACCAATAATAAGGGAAAACAAAGGTTAATGATGGGGGAACCAGGGGTACAGGGTTTTGACCCACTGCGACATGAGGTAACATGGGGTCACCAGAGAATAAGTGTATGAGGAAACTACTCCTATGATGATTTGTGTGCGTACCGTAATCATCGTCACCATAAACCACTTCGTTCCGAGGATCCCACTCCCTTCTTCAAAAGCAGGAGCATGACATCGTGACAAATACGGGTATGTGCCAAAATAGTGGTACCCCCAAAACCAATGGTTTCCTAGTAAAATGAACATTTGTTTGGTGGGTTATTGGTTACCCTATGGCTTGGCACATACCCATATCATGACCATTTGCCGTTCCAATCTGTGTGCTCCGCGTGGGTCTTCAGGTGGAAGAACTGCGACCGTCACAATGCAACGCGCCGCCCCGTTGGTGCTCACCCCACTGGACCGCTCTGGCGCTCTGAGTTGCTATGCCTGACGAACGAAAATGGCGCCTGGGGGCAGATGTGCTGTGGAAATGTTGGATTCAAATCAGTGACTGCTTAAACTTTCACCACATTCCATTGAGGCGCCTGGTTGGTGCAGATTGCTGAGGGACAAGATGAATTGTTACGGAAAGAATGATATTTGATGATATTTGAATATACTACGGGACGATAAGATAGAAGATATTAAGGTAATTTTTCAAATAGAAGATGGTCATTTTGGCCAATGCCGGAGTCCAGTTCAAATAGAAGATATTCACAAAGATCCAGCCAAGCCCAACACAATATCTTCTATTTGAAATGAAACTTTTCGATGGCAAGGTAAAGCCATTCCCAAAGCTTATTGAGCTCCAACGGGTAGCAAATCCACCCTCAAAAGTGTGCATCTTGAGTCTATTTCTGCAAGGCAGGGGCACTAATCAAGTGCGTTGGCTGTACCCAAATTAGCGGATTAAGCTCCAACGGGTAGTAAATCCACCCTCAAAAGTGTGCATCTTGAGTTTATTTATGCAAGGCAGGGGCACTAATCAGGTGTGTTGGGTGTACCCGATGTAGTGGGTTTAGCTGCAACAGGTAGCAAATCCACGCTCAAAAGTGCAAATTTTGAATCTATTTATGCAAGGCAGGGACATAATGAAGTGCATTGGGTGTATCCAAAGTAAGGGATTGGGCTGGTTGTCATGAAATTGTTGAACCACCCCGTTTCAAATAGAAGAAACTCTAAGTGGGTATCTTCTATTTGAGTTCAAAGTAGAAAACAGCTGGAAAATCTGATTTCCGAACAGGTTTGGATCAAACACAGTTGTGAGTGCTGCCACCAATTTCAAATAGAAGAAACTCTGGTGCGTATTTCTTCTATTTGGAATGATGCTGTTTTCGCTCACTGCAAAGTCCAAATTCAAAAAGAAGAAATGTTTTTTCTGTTCCTTCTATTTGGAATCATCCTGTTTGGATATAGATTTGGCGAATGAAAACAACAATCCAGGGTCCGTTTCAAATAGAAGATATTGTTTGGGTGAACCCTTGAAAAATGAATATCTTCTATTTGAAATTGCTTCGGGCCAGTCACCGGGTTCACTTAAGATAGAAGATGCGCCTCCGATAAGTCCAGACAATATCTTCTATCTTATAGTCCGGCAGTATATATTTGAAGATTTGCTGCATAGCAAACCTCCATTGCCTACTTGATTGTTATGAGATTCACATTGTCCGGCATTCAGCAAAGCTTTCCATGAAATCCTCAGTACCATTCAGAACCGAGGCGAGAGTAGGTGGCAGCTTCCCTACGTCATGGAGTTCCAACGCCTTGTACTTTGGCACAATCACAACACATCAAAAGATCGCCGTGTCACCTTTTTTTGGCTCGGCTGCTCTTAGTCAGTGTGGAATTCAAATCACTTCTATGGCTTCTGAGCCTCATGTCTCATCTGAACTGATCGATGATCAATAGACGTTTATCCTGGTTAAGAGCTGGTTCATGGCAAATGAATTTGAAATCATAGGAGCATGGTTTATGACCGTTTGTAGTGGTTGATCATGTGGTTAAAGCCGTGCAGAAAGTGCCGTCGTCGACGTGCTGAGCCGGTGACCGGTGACCTTCCCCAGCACCCGCACCTGCCATGAGAGCTGTGATCAGCAACTCCGAGAAGCGGATCGATGGACAGCGGAAGTGCAACGAGGTGCGAAAGCGGTGCCACGAATGGCGGAAGGGCGAATGAACCTACCGTGGTTTGAGCAACGGAACCACGGTATAGCCATGCACCATGGTTATGATACAGCCATGGTTCAGATTCGTGGGCGTTCTTCCAGCTTTGGTGACTGTTTGAACCATGGGTTTCAGCAACGTGTCAGCCCAACTGGAGATGGTAAACTCGTTGGCAGCAACGGACAGGAGCTGACTTCCCCGTTACTCTTCACTTGTTTGGTGGTAGTAAACTCCATTGGCTTCACAACGGGAAAGGAATTTTTCATGGAATTGTCCATTTTGAGTGTTTGATTTCACTCTCGGGGTGGAAGGGGAGTGTTTTGAGCTGATTAGCATACATTGGGCTGAAAAAAGAGCATGGCCAGACGTGGAATACCTCGAAAAACAGCTATCAAGTGCCCCACTCAAGTGGCACATGGTGGCACCGGCATCACTGGGGTCCGGGAAGGAAGCTCGAGCAAGACAGCTGCGCAACAACATCTCGGTGGCCTTTTGTGGTTTGTTCCTCTTGGGAGCGTTTGCCGCAACTTGGTGACAACTCATGGGCAGGGGTGGTCATGGAAGGGAGATGAAGGGAGGCCCACGGAAGGAAGGCTTATTTGTAGATTCTGATGGGATAGCCAGTTGCATGTACCCAGAAATGCTAGGATCCGTTGCGGATTAATCATGGCATTCATGGCCCATGGCTATGATTGGATGGTTAGCGGGTACCACACCAGGTCACTATGGACACACCCACATCATGACCAGTGGACGGCCCTGATGCTTTTCCCAGTGCCAGCCTTGAGAGATTGTGACAGTATCACCCATGCGAGAGGGGGAACCGACCGGTACGCACACAAAATTGATAAGCTACCAAGTTTGCCAAGCTGGCGGTTTCAGTTGAAGTCGCGTCGATTCCAAACAGGTGATCTCAATCTGGATCAATGCAACATGGCCCCCATGATTCACAAATTGTGCGCCCAACAATTGTTGGCTGTCCTATTGAAATGCTGATTTTCGGATAGTTTTGGCTAGTCATAGTCTAGCATTCCTGAATACCCCATGCAACGCTGATTTTGTAGGTCAATTTCCTTGCAATGGCAGTCATATGATGAGGATCACACACTAAGCGATATGAAAAAACCCAACCTTCGTAGTGTTCCACTAGCATCAGTGACGGGGATCGCAGCTTAGTCATTATAAAGGTCACCAGCTTGGTCTCCGTGCATCTCCCCTGTGACCCAAGGCGATCAACATCGTTCTGCTCCAATCGGTGCTGAACGATCCGCTCGGAGGTGCCAAAGCGGTGCCGGTGCGAATGCCAACTGGTCGATGAAGCCCAATGAAATCAACCGGTTCAACCAATGGCAGACTAACGCTTCCACACGGCAATACTCAACTGTTGGGCAGCTGCTAAATGTCAGCTGAGTTTGTTGGGATATCCTTCTAGGTGACTGGACACTGCTCGACCCCAAGAGACGATGCAGAAACGAAATTGTCGGTTTACGAAATCATCCCACAATTCAAAATCTATGAGAGAAGATACCAAAAGAGTCTGGGTATCCCACGAAGCCGCTCTGCTGTGCACGAAAAGATCCAAGCATGTCCTGCATATCTTAGCTGTTTCTCGGGGAAAACGTATGTTTTCCATCTTGAGAATCTGACGTGTTGCCGATGCTTGGGGGTAGCTGGACCCAGATCTCAGCAGGTGAACGCACACATCGCTTCATTGGGCCCTTGCTGAAAGAACGGCTGAAGTGTCCTGGCGGCACAGGCTACGTGGTGAATTGGGTTTGGGAATGGCAACTGCGTGATGCTTTGAAAGGAGAAAACTGTCGCTGCTTTTGATTGACAAGCAAAACTGCACCGCCAATGACTCCAAACAATGGAGATGGAGATATAGAGATAACCGGCCGATGCAAGATTTTGTCAGTCCAATTTTGTGCTCAAGATGTGGCCAAGCGATTTTGAGCCCCGACCATACTATAGGGAAGTATAAGGGGATGGTCATGCCTGGTGCTCGGGCTATCAGCCATCAAACATGTTGATCGCTTTTGTGAGGAACATGACCCACCAACTCGCCAGTCCAAGGGAAAACGGAGACACAACTGCTACCAAGTGTAAACAGTTGCTATACCAACTGGCTATGGGTCAATATTAACCAACCAGTAATGGGGAATAATAGCCAACAGTAGTAGGGAGAACAATGGTTAATGATAGGGGAACCAAGGGTACAGGGTTTTGACCCACTGCCAACTCACTCAACCAGAGAATGGTAGAAGATGACCAACATCCTATGACTTTAAGTAACTGCTGCTCGTCAGTAGTAGGTGATGGTCTACTTACTGGGAGCCATTAACTTGATCACCATGTTGATCATCTCATTGGTTACTATCGACTTACACTACCATCATGTTGACAAGCCTTAATTACGCTCAATTATTCCACTTGTTCACCATTGTTGACCTGTTGACCATGATATGAGCCAATCACAGCCGCTATTGTCAATGTTTGATTGTCTGAACATTGTATGACGGTGGAAGGTGGCCTCGGGATTTTCGGAATTCTTCGCTTCCGGGTGCAAACCAGCACGGAGTCAAAGGGGTGGTCTGTTTACAGGGTCCCTCATTGCGTTCTGGAGCATGTGCTTTCTTACATCTGGTTTGATGAAGTATATAGCGACCTAGCAACAATGTGCACATGGGGAGGTGGACAGGTACCAAGATGCGTTGAGGAAGATCTTTTGCGCTGTCGTATGCCCATTGCGAATCACTGATTACGGCGATTTCTCTCAAGTTGATGCTGCTTAGTTGTCAGTCAGCCCTCAGTTTGGTGTCAAGATATGATGGTGGTTGCTTGTTGGTTACAAATCCCGATCGATGGATGAAATTTGTTTGGTTATACCCCATTGTGACGTGCTAGCAATGCTCGACTGATTCAATTTCCCAAATGCTGCTTATTTTTGACCAAATATGAAACAAATCGTTCAGGGTTTGATTGTACTGTTGATAAGTTTGGGCTGAAAAACGCTCAAGAACCAAGAGGATGGAGTTTTCCAATCACAAGATGCCAATAAGATGCCATAGTTTATATATGAGACATTATATCTATACACTATAATTATCTACTGTATATCCCTGTTCTTATTGTGGCTTCACCATAGTTTCGATCATGACCATGGCACTGAGGAAATTGGCTCGAGAAGGTCGAAACAAGCTCCCTGCATTTCACAGGTTCGCCAGCAAGGAGATAGACGTGAAAGGTACTCAGCTGATGACCACAGATACAGGTTGATTGTTAATGGTGCTTCATCACACTGAATGATGGTTCATGATGGGATATGATGGGTGATTAGAAGATATAATATAATGATATAAAAGTTATAAGTTGGTGATAGATTCATGATATTGTGAACGATCACCCATCATGAACAATCGAGTGGTTACTTGTGCTTCTGGTCAGCATCAGCTGGTGCTGGAAAAATCCGAAAAGGCATCTCCAGCCGACCACTTGGGACTTCCAACAGTGGCTCCTTCACAACTGATGGGGGGATAGCCATGCAGAGGCTGGTCATTTCATCTAGTTTCTATTAAGAGGCCTTTGGAAGATGGTGGTAAAGCTGTGCAGTTGCAGGGAGATAGCTCTTGGCAAACACAAAGAGTGCAGTAGTAGGAACCGTCCCCTCTTGCGGCCGAAAGGCTGCTCTTCTCATGGTCCTGGTTGAATCGCGCAGTGAACAATCACAATGCTACCGCTTTCAAGGTGATTTAGGGGTGCCCAAAATCCAGCGCCATACTATTCTACACAAATTAACGTGCCTGCCACCATCGGAGAATGCAGCAGTATCAGTGGCAGTACTTGCAGTGCTGGTAGTCCCTGTTGTAAAGCTAGTAATTAGTATTGGTAGAACCACTAGGACTATTTGTTGCTGTTGCGATTGCTGTTGCCGTTGCTGCAGCAGCAGCAGTAGTAGCTGCAGCAGCAGTAGTAGTATGTGTTGTTGTTGTTGTTGTTGTTGTTGTTGTTGTTGTTGTTGTTGTTGTTGTTGTTGCTGTTGTTGTTGTTGTTGTTGCTGTTGTTGTCGTTGTCGTCGTTGTTGTTGTTGTCGTTGTTGTTGTCTTTGTTGTTGTTGTCAATCGATATTTGACCATTCATATGACTGCTGTATCAACTGTATCTTAATCATCAACACTGTGGTCCGGTGGGCATATGCGAGCGCCATCGCTTGCTGTAGGCCCCAAATGGTCGCATCCTCAGTGCTGATTGAGTCAATGACCTGTTTCATGCAGAGTGATCACAAGGGACGAAGAATAAGAAGCGACTGAATATCATTGGATTTCGTTGCGATGAATGGCAGTAAAACTATGGTTATGTGGCGGAACAGGGTTGCAACTTGCGACAAAAAGGGGTCTCAACTAGGCTTCGGCAACACCTCAGTCGGGCCTCAGCTCGACCCACACAAAAAGGGTGTCAAAGTCAGATTTTGTGGCACGCCCTTACAATGATGTCCTTAGTGGGCCTTGGCGTGGGCTTGTAGTTGGTTCAAGACCCAAGTCAGTTCGTTGGCTACACATATCTACTTGGCGATGGACCTTTCACCGGAATGTCTTGCTAAGATTTGAGTGGTTGCTAAGGCACCACCAAGGGCTTTACCAAGATTCCGGTGTGGCGCAGGGGTGGGAGGGGGTACCATGTTTGAGTTATTCCACTGCCAACCAGAGATGTAATTGCAATCTTTAGGAGAGCGACACCCAACCAGCTCAATAGCTTTTGAACACTTTAGAGAGGTTCACATTTGGAGCTCACATGATGCTTGACTACTCTTTAGGGGACTGTCGATTACTCATCACCATGAAGCAACTAGTATGAACCATCATGAACCCATCAATGACCATCAATTAACCCATCATCTCGCCTATTGTTGGTTGATTGCCCCTAGTATTGACCACGAATCGCATAGTAGCTGGGCTGAGCCACTCGTTGAAACCATGAATTGAACTGTGCCAAGGAACAGCAGATGGCTTGGGCTCGAGCTGCAGCCAACAATGGTTGGGTCCCAGTGGACCAGGGAACTGAAGGACTGTTGGTTGGCTGGTTGCTTGGTGCTGCTTAGGAACCCACAACCTTGCCAGTTTCTAATGGGGATAGCAACAGTGGGGTCTTCCTGTTGGCAGATTGTGGACAATGATGAGGGTCTAAGCAGAGCCGGGGTAATCGTTCTGCGGCCAGAGTCGTTTGCGGGACGATGCTTGGACACCCCCATATGGATGAAGTACGTTTTCGTGAAATTGCACCATTGAACAAACCAACCAACGCGCAAAGCCCTCTGATGGATGCAACTGAAGAATTCATTGAATAAAGCAACGCATTTTCTCAACTTGCCTGAATCTTTGGTCTCATTCCCAGACATTTGAAGAAAGAGGGCTGAAAGGTTTGCCCTCGCACTGGACATGTTGCCGCGCCGAGGCACCCACGTCTTGGGGCACATGGTGAAGCAGTTTCAGGAAGACATCAAGAGGAAGGAAGCAGCGAAGGAGTCCACTGAATCAACCAGTATCTCGATCGGCAGACGTACACCTTGGGCGGTGAAAAGGTTGAGAGACCCCGTTAAATCCTGTTGGCTTGGTGGTTTTATACACTTCAAATGGTGCAACCTACCTGGATGATCAACTGACTTTAGGGGATGGCTCAACCACCAAGAGTGACTGATATCGCTGATCGTTTGCTACGGTCTTGCAAGAATTTGATTGGTGCCAGTGTGGTGAAGAGCTAAGCATGTAAAGCATTCTGATTGCAACTGATGCTACTCATTTTCTGTGTTTTGTGTGTTTGTTTGTGAATCGTGAGTTGTGTTGGTTGTTCAACCAAGGTTTACATTTTTCCACATAACAAACAATTCATAATTACATGTATATCATATAGCTGTATAACTACACAATAACATCTACCTGAATCTACCTACCTACCGACCTACGGGCATGATTGGTTGCATACATACCCACGTACATTATCATACATTATCACACATTATCCATGATCATGCCATACATCTTTGTAGGATACGTGGATGAAAAAACAATTGAATCTTGGTACTCAACATTCCACGGGTGCCCCTGCTGCAGGGTTGCTCAAAGGGGTAGAATACCAAGGTGAGGAAAGCTCAGAGGCAGTAGTGAGCCCAGTGCTTGATAGTGCTTGCAGATCTCCGTGGATTTGTTTGAGCTATTTGCCATCTATTTGCCATATTCATTATTATCTATAGTTTTATGTGTATATATATATATATAGATAGATCTATTGATTTATTTATTCAGTTAGTTAGTTAGTTTTATCGTTAGTTATTTTCATTCATTCATTTATATATTTACATATTCATATGTCCATTCATGTAATAGTGTATCTAATGTGCATGTGTATCTATATACATGTATATCATGTTATTTGATTTATTTGATTGTATTCATGTGCGTTTTTCATTTGATTTGTTTTGATATTATACAGTTTGCGCTCCTCTTTGTAGATCAAGGACTATGTTTCCTGCCATGGTGAAAGCGCCAAGGTTGGGAAAGCCACCGGAAATTTGCGAGGCGCCGACATCTGTAGCCAAGTTCTTGTCAATCCACTGTCAAGCACAATCGAACCTTTGAGATTTTACAATATGGCTATCGGCCTGACCAACCAACAAATGTCCAGGTCAACATCCCAACAAAGATTAGTTTGATCATTTATGAAATGTTCACCAGGGTACACAGTATTGACTTGAAGCCATATAGGTTGTAGCATTCCTCAACCTGGCAAACGAGCTTTGGCCCTCAGGCACCAGAGATGGCCAAAGCTCAAAGTCCTCCACGCAGGGCGTCGAAAAAAGCAGCGATCTGCCAGCTGCACCAGTTGAGAAGCAACTGGAAACTGCTGCCAATCCACCGGCCTCAACGGATCCGAGTGCGTCCTCATCCGCTCAGAGCGAGCACGGAGAAGCGATGCCGGCGGCCGATCTGCCGTAGCTGGGGTAGCCATCCCAGGACCTGGTTTTTCACGGTGCCACGTGATGCCCCAGGAAGGCACTGGGGCCGGCAGGGACCTCGACATGACGACATGGTGATGGCGGTCGACAGTGACGCCGCTGAGAAACGAGGAGTCCCAAGTCGCTTCCTGAGGGAAATTCACGACATAGACATACATAGACCACCAGAAGACCACCAGAACATCAAGGCCTATCTAAATTGGATGTTCTATGATCCAATGGTTGACACTGAAGGTCGAAGGATGCAGTTTCTATTGTCTCATGATTTGTTGTGGCTCATACCCTTGGTGGTGCATCCGTTGAACGAGCACGATTGGATGGGGATGGAGCAGCCCCGCATCCATCGTTCGTAGTAACTCCGCGAAGAAAACTGAGTCGTGGATTGTTTCGTCAAAGGTCATGGGAAAAAATGAGTGCCATTGGAACCGTGCAGATGTTGCTTTCATGTGCTTTCCATCGTCTCCCACAAACCACTAGACCCCCCTCCAAGGAAGTATCAATTCGGGATAGGAACTGGGTGTCGAACAGTATTGGTTCTCGCTTCGCGTATTTTTGCTTTTGCAGTGTCTTTGGAAAGAAAACGCGTGCAGCACATGATTCCAGGATTTTCTTTGCAATCATAGACAGCTTCCCTGTATGCAATTGGTTACGGGATGCAGTCGATGCAGCTTGTTTTTCTCATAGACCGAGCACGACCAGCCGGTTTAAGAGGTAAGCTGAAGATCAGCAGGCCAAGTGATACCAAGAATCGTTGCCGTCATGGCATCAAACCATTGGTCCTAAGCAGGATGATTAGTGATTGTCACCAATCGTCATGTTTCCAACTAACATCCTGTTTCAAAGAGCTGATGGTAAGTCCATGTCAGTACCATTGATTTCATCCTTTTGGAAACATGGGTGTTACCATTGAAAATCATTGAAAATCATTGAAACATGGAGGTTCATGCTCCAGCAGATCCTTCCGCCACCCATGTCGTGGCACGCGGCGCAGCTTGAAACCATCACGTGACGAACCCGACGACCATGGCCTGGGACTCAAGGACTTGGAAGCCGGTTCCTTCCAAGCTTGGTTTAGAAAAAATCATGTGTTTTTGTTGAACCAAGAACCATCATCAAACATGGCCTAACATGGCTTCTTGGTTTATGGTATGATTTATGGTATGATTTATGTGTGATCAAGGTTCTTGGTTAAAACATCTAAAATCCTTGATTCAGTATGATTGTATGGGCATTCCTGATGGTTATGGTGTGATTTATACTACCATGCATGGTTGGTAAAACATTTGAAGGGTTCCCGTGTCATCATTGCCACTGCCATTACTAGGTGATTGGCATTGGTAGAAAATGATTGTGTAAGCATGATTATTTTGATACTACTCGCGGTTATATTGATATGAATCATGATTATACTGGTATTAAACCATACTTAATTAAGCAATATTGATGGTGTTGTTAGCCATCGTTGTTGGTGTTCAAGCATAATATTTGCCATGATTGTTATTTGACCACTACTGACCATTGCTAAAACCATCAAATCCACTAGATCATTAAAAATCTACAATGCCCAGTCAGTTTCAAAATGGTCAACGTCATGGTGGAGCATAGACGATTTCGCACTGTTTGATGGCTCAACGACTACTACTTGACCATGACTCGCCAGTTTTTACCAAATCAGCAACTAGTATCAACAATTCATGTCCTTTGTTTAAACCATTATATATTTACAGTTTCCTGGAATATTCACAAGTAGCAATCCACCAGTAGTTTAACATAGTTTAACCTTGCCATCCGTGTTTAGCATCTGAATTCCGCACTTTCCAGGTCCCGTTTGACACGTCGTTTCCAAGGCCGATGCCGCCGATGCAGTGAAGTTCGAAGATCTCTTGCTGCTCGGTGGGACCTGGCGGAGTGGCACTGTCGGTGTTGAGATGCGCAGAGGTGCCGGAAGAATGCCTGAACCCTGGGAAAATCCTGTCGTATACCAGGTAAACCTTCATATTTTATAGAGAAACCCTTGGAAACCATGAATCATTGGTGGATTTTCCATTGCCACGTTAGTTTACCAGAGTGTATAGGTTTTGATTTGTTTTTAATGTCAGCTGGAATTGTAGAATATGTCAGGCAGCTTAATGTCAGAATGCATGCCAGAACATGTGAGTTGGTAAGCCAGATTTTGCAGGTATGTATACAACACTTTTTGCTTCAGAGCCAGGGTAAGTTTGCTCCTCTCTGTACCAAATTACGCGTCAGAACATATGTCAGCCTGCTTATGTCAGCACAGACTTCAGAATGAGCTCGCATTTTGATGATCTTGCCAGCATTGGAATTGATCGAGGCAAAGTATGTTTCACCAAAGATGCTTTTGCTTCTACTAATCCCTTCCTCCCATTACTAAACTTTCAGAAATTATCGCAAATCAATAAGAACCGATAAGAAAGCAGCATATCCAGAAGTCAGATTCTCCCCCTTACCTGGGGGTGTTTTACTTGATTAGGGTGCTTTCATTTACCATTACGGGTTCCCTTTCTTTGGTTAAAGCATCATGCCCTAATAGTACAAACCTTGGGGTTGTTTTACATGTGGGGAGAGGAGCGGACAGGTTTGGCAATAGGGGAGAAGAGATTCGATAGTTGATAATGACGCTTACGGTTTTAAGGATATTCAATTCATTCTGAACTAGAACGTTGTGCAAGAGAATGTATGCAAAATGCTGGCATATATGTGAATCAGTGAATCTAAAACAGCGCTGGTGCCATTGCATTTTGGCGTCCCAAGACCCAGTCCATTTGGTGCCCTGTCTCTCACCAGGTTCCTGGTAGATGGAGGAAGACTTCCCATAGCTTCTGAAGGATTTCAATGTTGCAGCTTGAACTTCACGGGGGTCGGCATTGAGATTCAGCATGATGATCAGCAGCAGTGGTTTGTGCCATGGGAAGCTATGCCTGAAGTCTTTGATGGAACTTGGGATCTTCAGGTCCCTGAGTCACATCCACATGTGAAGCAACTTCGTGCACGGTTTTCCTTTGGATTTAGTAGCTGCACGGGGTGCAAATTTCATCTTGCAAGCTGCTCACCAGATCAACTTGACTCCATTTCGAGGATAGTACAACTACGTTCATCTCAGGCAGTAGCCATTGAGGGCTTACCCGGATCTGAGACTGACCATGTGGAAATCAATGAGGCTCAAAGTTATTTGGATGACTCTGATGTCACCTCAGGATCGCCTCTTGCCATCACAGCTCCTGCAACCTTGCCATACTCCTCCGTCATAGTCACTCCAAGGGCTCCCCCAAGGATTGAGGCCGCCACCCCCCAACCGGTGATGTCTCAGCGAGAGATGATTGGGGCGCATAGCAACTTGCAGATGCCTCAGGAGCTACTTGCTGCGCTGTTGGATCAACCGCAGGTTCCCGAACCGCTCACCCTCCAACATGCCTGGCTTCATTTGCCGCCGTTTTGTGCTCACTTTCACCGATGTCTTGTTTCAGTTGACAAGTTGGGCTTGTCTTTGAGACCCCTGGGGCGATCCAAACGTTCATCTGAGCTCCATGCCACCGGGCTAAAGCTTCTCCACACAGAATCCTTAAGCTTTCCGCTGTCCGCCATTTTGGACGCGGAGGAGGTGCCGGAACTCGCCCCGCCAGTGCCGATGAACAGCTCGGGAGAACAGCAGACGTTTGGCCGGCAGTTTGGCCGCAAGCAGGGCCTCATCCCGCTGGCGCGTCTCTGTTTTTCACGTCGGGCTTCATCCAAGCCGCAGAAGCCCTGCCCAGAATCTGCCGAGCGCCTGCCAGCAGCAGCATCCTACTTTGTGGTGGTCAAGCTCCGCGCAGGGGTGGCTGGAAAGATGCCGGGGCAGGAGTGGGATGAGAACCAGTGATTGATGTGTATTGATTTATTCACATCATACAGGACAGTTCAAGTCAAGCATTGGGATTCACACGAACCAGATAAAGTTGTTGCACGGTCTTCAGTGGAAATTGTGAAACACTGTCTCATAACAGTCCGTATGCGATTTAATTCTTCGCTATGTGTTGGTCACTAGACACTGCAGCATCAACGTGTTGAAATTTGGGCAAAGCTGTAAACTTGCCAGACAACAAGTTGATGAGGAGCGGATCCCAGCTTGCATGCGGATGCGTGATTCTCGTTGGCTTCTCAGCAACAGGGATGGGTCAAAAATGGCCCATCCAAGTTCGGTTAGAAACTGACGGGCGATCCACTGGTTGGTGGTACCCTGAAGTGACAGGGAGACTTCCCCTCTCAAAATGAACGATCGTTGGGGGTGATAATCATGGAGAAACCAGACAAATTAGTCCTCAAACATGCTGAAAGAGTTGGCGAACCCAGTGACCCACCGGAAAATCATGGTAAATCTCAATGATATCACAGTGTGGTCAACGCGTTTCAGTGAGAAATCAGCATCCTGTCGCGGTCGACAGCTGCGGGTTGACACAGGCCCTCCACTACAGCTGGCCTTAGCACTCTATGAGAAGGACGAGGCAAGGGCGACTGAACCATTGGAGTGCAGCTGGTAGTCGTTTCAGTCGTTCCAGTTGCTACACTGGCGATGCTGCATTGAACTGGCTGATAGCTTTGAAGCTACTCTTGGACCATGTGACCATAGACCCATGTGACAGCCATGGCACTTGGAGAGGTCACCAAGCTCATTGCTTCTGTGCTCTCGTTCAAATCGTGCCCTCGTGGTCAGTTCGGAGAATCACACAGCTTGTGATATCACAAGCTGCGATTTTGTTGGATGGTTTCCAAGTGTGGCAGGGATTCGCTTATCGTCAGCCAGTACACTGACAGCACTGATTATCATACTGGCTGGTTAGGATTCTGACATACCTCAATATCCGCAAACTACGGAAATTCATGGCATTTTCTGCATGAAGCAGCTTGTATATAGCTGGGTAGGGATTACACCAAGACACGGATCTGAGGGTTTTGTTCCGAGTCCCATGGGGCTCTAGATGGAGATCCCTCAGCTTCTCATCAGCAGCTGCATTGTCCCTCCACCCTATGAGAACAATATTTTTTTAATGATGCATTATTCAAATATATCATTTCGGAATCTTCATTTCAGCAATTCGTCGTTTTTATGTTTGACACGGGGTTTTGACGTGGCCCTGAAATTTAGGTGCATCATAAGGGTTTGTGTGCGCACTGTCGATGGGAAAGATCCAGGGGGATATCATTGTCATTGTCATTATCCATCGTTGACAACCATACTTGCATGTATTTGATATAACTTTTATATCTTGCATAATATCATATGTCTTTTTATAAAGTCATAAAAAAACTTATATCGTCATTAAAAAAATGTATTTGCCACTTTGATATAATTTTTATCAATCATCAACTATGAGGATATCACTGACGGGTCAGGTACCAGGCCTCTACCGCTTTGCAAAGTATTCTGTTCAAGATGCGAGCGATCCACACAATCAGGCCGCTGGATTGAAAGCGAATCATGCTGCACTTAAATCGGTTGAATCATATGCTGTAGAAACTGTCATCACCAGTGCACCTATCAGTGTTTACGGCTGTAACTTCCCTCCAGCAGTTTGACCTCTAGATGGTTACGTGGCCTTTTTGATGGGGAAGCAGTCTCAAGACCTGTAATATCCTGTAATATTATACACGCACGGTTTTCCACGTTCATTGCAACCTGCTCAGTTATTCAATGAATTTCAATGATAAACCCACAGTTGAAACACGTGGAGTCTGTTTGGTGCCAGGTCCATTTTGATTAGCCAGACGGTCTTGCAGTAAAGTTCTGGGAAGCAGTTCGGGTCATTGGCATTTTCCTGAAGGCCAGCACTGCTTCTGTTGCCGCAAGGTCAAAGATACCTAGTGAAGAGGCTTGTGGGGATGGGTTTCAGTGTCATAGCCTGCCCTGTGCAATGCTTTTCCTTGTTCTTGTTGATGTCAATCTGCATGGATCAGGAAGGTATGGCATCATGTTGTGACCGTTTTGCTAGACTTACCACGGTTTGAAGCGATAAATTAAAGGAGCAAACTTGCATCACTTAGAATATGAAATCAATGATTTTGCTTCCATGACGTAAGACCCAAGCGCATCGAGGAGGATAGAAATCCCAAATTTGCCAGGGATCCAGTTAGTACATGTGAGCTACGTTTTTTTTTGACAGCCTCAAATTCATATATAAAAAGGGAATTAAAAATTGATCGCGTAGGCAGTTCTCATTGGTGAGAAGGAGGTGCGTAGGCTTGCGTAGGCATTCTGCAAAGGCATCTCGCGTAGGCAACATGATAGTATGCATTTGCAAAAAGGAGCCTGGATTGGTCTCGCGTAGGCTCCGCGTAGGCAACCATTTCACACTTACCATCCGCGTAGGCAAAACCCCTAGTAAAACTACATCGCGTAGGCACTGCGTAGGCATTTCGCGTTGGTGTCGCTCTTTAAACATCCAGAAAAAACACGGCTCATGTGGGACATGCAGAAGGAAATATGACATCCAGAAATATGACATCGATAGTTTCTTTAGCATATGTTATCATACAACTGAATTTGAACCGTTTCTATATTCTATTTGTATGCTCCGGTTTCCATATTCTATTTCAAAAAATGGAATCTTAGGTTTTTACGTATTTGCTACAATTATTCTATTGGATTCCGTAAAAGTTTTTCAGATTGCCAGTCCGTGAATCATTCGTGGCAGATACATAGTACTATGACCGTAGTCATAGTATGTCATAGAACTATAGGCATGCACTAGAACTATCTATAACCACTACAGTCATAGAACATATGATGGTTTCTCAAAATAGGGGACCCCAAAATGGCTGGTTTATTATTGTAAACGACTATTAGAAAGGTTGATTTGGGGGTCCCCCTATTTTGAGAAACACCCACATGATAACCAAGACTGGTAGATGTTCGGGGTGGAAAATCACCAGCCATTAAGCCATCCATGGTGGATCGTTCTTTGTCACAGACGAAGGCAGAGCCACAAGATGCTCCGACAACCTTTCCCACCAGGTCGGGCGAAGTTGTGGAGGAATCTGAAATCGTATCAGTCATCATCAGTCATCTATTTGTATCAAATATCGTATCTATAAATTTGTCTTCATCTCAGTTATCTAGGTATCTTTATATCATTCTATCTATGATTCCACATGAATCATGAATCTATGAGCTTATACATGGTGTGGCCCCAAACAAATATGATGCTTTCGACCACCAGTGACATTCTGATCGGTTCGCCCAAGGAAGTAAGCAAGGCCTCCCAGTGTCCATGCGCCCTGCAGTCAGCCGCGCATCATCTCCAACGAGGATGGAGAGGTCTTTTGGTACGTACCCAAGAAGGTGCCACTGCTATCAATGCCAGCATGTTGGAGCAGAAAGGGCAAGGGCAGCGAAATTACTCTGGGAAAGACTCACCTTTTGAACCATTGATAACATGTGCCCAATCGGGTTTAACCATTTCGGTTGAAGGTCCAATATCCAATCAGGTTTTACGCATACATTCACCAATTTCTTTGGAGGAAACTCGTGCGAGTCAAGCTCTCACCGTCTCCAGGACAACGGATCTGGTGTCCTGGCGCCCAAAGCAAGGTGACGTATGCGGCTGCTGGGGTTGGTCCTCGCCATCATGGCTACGTCTTGCCACTGTGGCAGCTCGCGGCCTGCAATTCATGACAGCTGCGCCATGGTTCTGGCAGCTCTACACCTGGCTACGTCTGGTCATGACCCTGTGTGTACGTGTATGGCTGTGGGTCAAAACCCTGTACCCCTGGTTCCCATCATTAGCCATTGTTTTCCCCATTATTGTTGCTGAATATTGATGGTCAACTGCTTGACCCATAGCCGTATCGGTGGCAAACACCTGGTAGATGAAACTGACAATGAAGAACCCGCCGATTCCAAGGCTTTCTCTTCAAAGGACTAAGTGGTTTTCCATCGCCAGCTGCCAGCCCGGTTTCTTGATGGTTGGTAAAGGTAACCCCTGAACGGCTGGTGAGTGAGCCTTTATC